>JAFVLL020000115.1:0-48259 GCA_021397915.2 Tor tambroides
TTTCTTTTATTGGTCGGATGAAATATGCTAATTTTTGGAGATAGGAATTTTGGGTTTTCATGAGCTGTATGCCAAAATCATCAATATTAAAACAATAAAAGGCTTGAACTACTTCAGTTGTGTGTAATGAATCTAAAATATATGAAAGTCTAATGTTTATCAGTACATTACAGAAAATAATGAACTTTATCACAATATGCTAATTTTTTGAGAAGGACCTGTATTTAAACATGTGACCCTAAAAGGTGCGTTAAACTTTGTGAACAATGGCCATTCCAAAATTGTGGAAATCTGTCAACATTTGTGTGTGCAGATATTGTGTGGGCCTGAGCATCAGCGGTGGTGGTCACCAGCTTCTGAGTCACACGCTGTCGCTATCGCTACCCCCAACAACTTATTTTCATGTCAGCATTTCTCCAAGAGGCACAATAATTGTCTGAACGTTTCAGTGAGACTTTGATAGTCGGTCACTACTGCAACGGCTGTCGTTGACAGTGTCCTGTGAAGGGCCAGTGGATAGGTGGGAGAGCCGAATCATCACACGCAATAATAACTGAACACGTGGCTGATTACTGAAGGAGTCTGAGAGATTTACGGGGATCAGCAGACTGCTGTGTCGGAGTATATTTGCATTGGTGAGTGAATGCGGCGATCCTGTTTCTGTCAGAGCATGGCTGTTAAAAATACTCTACATCTCTGGATGCAGGCAGGAGAGCTGCTACCATCACTCAGTGCAACAGAGCGAGAGCGGTTTCTAATGACAACTGTGAAAATATACATATAAAATGTGTATGAAGTGCAAGGTGTATGTTTTCAGCAGTAATTGCAGTAATTTCCTGTATTGCCAGAGAAGACAAATAAATTACATGAATAAAACAGCAACAGATTAAATGGATTTGCAGCACATGAATTTTGAAAGCCTGACATATGAAATCAGTCAGAATTTAAAAACATAAATAAATAAATAATTATAATAATAGAAACAGTTTTTTGAACCTTAATACAAAGTTTAGTGTTGATAGTTTAAATTAATTTGTTTCTATAAGCTAAAGTATACATGGAAGACTGAAACAGAGCAGGACTTAATATTTTGTATTAATCTGCTAATATTCTTAAAATTCTGGAATTACAACAGTAAAGGAATGCATGTTCTCACTTTGGTTCATAATTCAGAAGTATATAAGACATTTTAACTATTACAGTGAAAACTTAAGTGAAGTTTTATTCTAAATAATATAAGTAATTTTTATTTGAGGTTGCTTTGCCTGAGGAGGTCACTGGCAGGTTTCAAATTCAACTGAATTGTTCAAAATGATGATTTGTTCAGGAACGAAACACCCAGTATTTTTAAGATCGACTGAATCATTCATTGTTTTGATTCGTTCTAAGCAATAATTTATTCAGGAACAAATCAAGTGACTGTCTTTATGAGTGAGCCATTGAATCATTCAATTGATTTGTTCTAAACACTGACTTATTCAATAACAGCACTGTTGCAATAATTAATTCTGCTATGACATTTGGAACTATTTTGTTGGCAGATAAAAACAGACAAAGTAACTGTCAATATTGTGTCTAAAATGTAAATTAATATTAATATTGTTTAATGAAATGTTTTACAGCATAAAAGCCTCACACATGCTCTTTTATGAAAATAACTGGCAGTATATTCCAATGTGTGTTTACTGTATATTTATTTGTTTGGTCTTTGAACTTTTCTCTTCTAGTGCTTTTCATCTAATGTAAGATCTCTTTACAGTAGTGTAATGAAAGTAAACTTTTCTTAAAGTTTATTGCTGAATTTTACTGTATTTGCACCCCTCTATTTATTGTCATATACTGTAACAGGCATTGACTAGCAAAAGGATTCTTATTTCCCAAAAGGAGGTTTTTGTAACAGTGTTTTGAATTGATCTCACTAGTGTTCTCTAGGCACGAAAATAGTCTGTGTATTTGACAGGTTTGTGTATCATCTGGGCCAAAGTTTGAGTCAGACAAAAGAGAACATGCTTTTGACTAAACTATTTGATTTTGACCTGGAAGTTTGAAGTTTGCTCAAGTTGGTGTGTAGTTTTTGAGATTGTGGTATAGTTGTGAGAAAATGGTGAATTGTTTCATGAATTGTGTGTTAGCAATTGAGAAAAAAAACTGTAATTCTAGTCAATTACATATCTAAATGAGTCAAATATCCAAATCATTTTAATAGAAATTTAATTGAAAAAGCTTTTCAGACACACAAAACAAACTGACATTAGTTACACTACCCAGTAAAACATGATAACATGAACGCACATGGCTTTCTCATTATTTTTTAATTACACCAGTCCACCCACAATACTTATGGAGATGAATAAGAATGAAAACAATGGATGATTATTTAAAAGACTGGAATAATGGCACAGGGGTATAACAGGGTTATTATAAAATGTAAACAATTACATTCTTTATATTTAATTATAGCTCATTATTGTGTCAAAATAGACATATGGTGTTGAGCTATTCTCTTCCACTGAAGGTTTTATTGAAAAAAAAAAGAATCTATTTTCATAAGGGTTCAGAGTATTAAATAATTATGCATTGCAGTCACATATTCTGGCAGATGGTTTGACATTACAAATCCTTTTACTCAAGGAACCTTTAAAATACAGCAGCTTTGTGTTGCAAACAAAAAGATTGAATAATAATATAGACGCACTCCTCAAACAACTCAAATCAGAGATTTTAGACAGAGCTTAATCTCAAACCCCCAACTTTACTTTCCTGGAAAAGAAGTAAGACTCAGTCTAGACAGCAGATTTTAAACAATAACACCAACATATGAATAGCAGGAACTGTGAAAAGCTCCATTTGCTATTTAAATCAACATTTGAGACAAAGACATGAATATGGGAAGATTTTGCTTCATAATACAACACTGCAGTTAGATCTTCTTGTTTTTTTTTTGTTTTGTTTTTTTGTTTTTTGCATCCGTATCTTTGGGCAGCCTGCCATCAGAGAGCAAGAGAGCTTCAACAACCTCCCTGAGCTGAAGCATGGATCACTAAAGAGATTAGCAGTACTGTGGGCTCCGTTCCAAATCATAACTACCTATGTAGGCAGCATTTTAAATCAACATAGGTGCACTCAAGACACTATGCCTGTTCCAAACAACAGGCAACAAAATGATGCTGCCTTTCCTTCTAAAATCTTTTGGCCCAAGTTTAAGGCACCATTGCATGTGTGTTTCTTGGAAAAGTCAATCCCAGATTGCATTGCGACTCACTCATTCAAGATGGTAGATGACCCAAAAGGAACTTTATATATTATAGATATACTTTCAATTACATTTAAGGTATAAGATATAATTTATCCAAAGTGGCTTACGGTGCAATGACTTACACTCATTGAGTTGCAGGAATGCTTATTTAATTAAATTCTAAAATTATTTTTTATAGGGTTATAATTTTATAGAAACAATACAGATCTGTCTGGTATTTTTTACTTATCATTTTAACGATACACCACTGTAAAAGTTGGAATACGTTTTTTCCAGAAAACACTATTTCAGTCTTTCTTCTTCAAAATGCCATGTTTAATTCAATGTATTATTTGCTATTTCTTTGTAATTATTTGTGAAATTTACTCTCACTTTCTGAGTGAAAAATTATTTCAAAGCAAATCCTACAACATTTTTAGTGTGGTAAAATTATAATTTATAAGGCCAGTCATGCATTTTACTTCTTAAAAAACATCTTATTTTTATTTTACAGTAAAATTACATGTATTGTCTGTCTAAATATATATATTTTTTCATCATATGCTTAGTTAACTAATTAGCAATGCCTAACTTCTGAAATAAACTGAGTGAGTCGAATTGTTGCCAATGTACAATGTTATAAATCATTCATTTTCGATGGTTAGGATGCTGCCTACACAGACGGCAGACAGCAAGACAGCTTACGAAGTTTTGGAACAGAGCCATAATGTGAAACGCTTAGCTGATATAATTTTCAATAAAAAAACAAGGAAAGTTTGCCAGGGAATTTATTTAGGTTTTCTGTTGCAGTTCAAGCCATTTTATGACAATATTCTAGAAGCCATTGTGGGAGGACATTCTGACAGGCGCTCTGAAAGTGGATGACAGAGATTCCTTTATATTGCAATAGCTGCCAACAGGGCAGCAGGGTAGCTAATACGCCTCACTTAAATTCATTAACCATAGTCTCATAAAGAGAGTAATTATTAGAAGTCCTGCTCCTCCATCCTGTTAGCATATGAAGCAATTATAATGAACAACTGAATGTTAACAGGCTCATTAGATAGCGGAAGACCATACAAATGCCTCATTTCCATATGAGGCCTTTAACGTGGCCTGACAACAGACAGGGCCAGAAGAGAGACTCAGCCAACTGGAAGTGGTACTTTAGCCTCGTGACATGCCCCCTCAAAAATGAAGCTGTTCAATTAAACCGTCTTGCTTTAATCCAAATGACTTCATTCCTGCGGGACACATACAGGTCTCATTCCCCGCAGTCTATTAATGCTGAATTGCTGCAGGTCACCACATATTTTAAACTTGCCATTATGCACCTGTGACATTTTTGACACAAAGTCGCCATATGCTCATCCAGTTTCTTATTTGTAATTAGTTTGAGCAGTGAATCATCGAGATGAGGGGATCTATCTTTGTTAATCAACATTAACACATGAAGGCTTTGCAGAGATAATGGTTTAATTGATTTGAAATTCAAATTCGCAATGCAGAGGCATGTTATATATATATATATATATATATATATATATATTAAACCACATACTGCATAAAAGAGACACTTTTTCCCTTAATGTCTGAGAAGTGTAGACTTTGTTTAAGACCGCAAAATAAATAAATCAGCTTGTGCTTTGACTTTTCATCACCTTGATGAATTCATTTCATATGCTAATTAGAGAGTTCTTGATGCATATTTCTCAAAACAGAATCTATCTTTATGAAAACTACGCAGTTTGATTAATGAAATGTAGCTATCTTTTTAATGTAAGCACATCTAAAAAGGTCAGAGAATATGAAAATTAAAAACTGATTATTATAGGCTATAATTGTCACGCTATGGTGGGAATGAGCACACGAAGAAGATGAACGATCCAAACAGTCTTTAATAATCCACGATAGGGCAAACCACAAGGCAGACAGGCGGGAACCACACATATGGACATAGTAAACCCGACGATTAACTAATAATGACACAACGAGAACAAGAACAGGAACAACCAAATATGGGCACATGAGGGAGCAAACACAACAAACAGTCCATAAGTCTGACAATAATATGTCTGTAACATTTATAAATTAATTTGTAAATTGTTACAAAAAACTGCAATTCCAAAAATGGCTTCAGTAAAACCTATCTGAGGCAATTGGAACATAAATGTGACCCTGGACCACAAAACCAGTCTTAAGTCGCTGGGGTATGTTTGTAGCAATAGCCAAAAATACATTGTATGGGTCAAAATTATTGATTTTTATTTTATGCCAAAAACCATTAGGGCTTTAAGTAAAGATCATGTTCCATGAAGATAGTTTGTAAATTTCCTACTGTAAATATATCAAAACTTAATTTTTGATTAGTAATATGCATTGCTAAGAACTTCATTTGGACAAATTTAAAGGAGATTTTCTCAATATTTTGATTTTTTTGCACCCTCAGATTCCAGATTTTCAAACGGTTGTATCTCGGCCAAATATTGTCCTATCCTAACAAACCATGCATCAATGGAAAGCTTATTTATTCAGCTTTCAGATGATGTAGAAATCTCAATTTCAAAAAATTGACACTTATGACTGGTTTTGTGGTCCAGGGTCACAAATCGAAACCATACTTCATTTGTGTAGTTCATGCCATAAATGTATATCACATACAGATCCAAATAACATATATAAAATAGATCGCAGTGATTCAGCAGAACTCTGTTCACTCTGAACATATGGTGAGTGCTGAAACACACACACACACACACACATTTTATTTTTAGAACAGGCCACTTGGGAAATAAATATGACCTACTCATTTTTTTATTAACATCAGCTGACAAAAGAACAGAGTTTTTCCCTCCATGGTTTCGAAATAAGCAGGCATCAATACAATTACAACAAAATCCAATAATGTACACCATCAAAACTGATGTTTTGAAGAAAATGTGAGTGGTGCTTGCCTGAGCAAAACACAGTCAGTGCATCTGAAATCACTTACTGAGTAGGTATTTGAATTTGAACTTACAACACAACCGTTTAAAAAAATATATGTTCTGTTTAGTATGAAGCTGGGTAGCATGTATGAAATTCAAATGTACTAAAGCTGCCATGTTGTCACTATATCATGTGAACTACCAGTGTCAGATGCATCGCTTCACTGCCTCTCCCGCTGCATCATGGGATAGTAAAATGTCCATTGAATTCACATTTCAGAATCCCGGTGGAAAATTACTGTTTTTCAAACACCATGAATTTGGACATATTAATTTGTTGCCTTACTATGTTTTTGCATACTATATAGTAGCGAAGTATTTGATTTTGAATGCGATTTCGAATCTAGCTTAATATATTTTTTAAGTCATTGCTAAGGGGTTTCTACTAACTGGCAAACTGGCTTAGTTCCCCTCTGGGGTTTTTTTATTCTTTGAAAAATCCTGCTTACAAAAGTAACAGCACACCTCTCACCATTCATTATGTGAAAATGTGAATTTACTTTCAGCAAGTTAGGCTCGAAGAAATTTCTGGAAACCTGCACAGTGGTACATGTGAGTTTCGGATTATGAAGCAATAACATCTCCTTGTGCTTTCCGAGGAAGTGAAAAGCATTTCTGGATTTTCCAAAGTGTTGCGCTTGGCAAATGGCCTGCAAAATCTCCATTGTCATGTCAGAGAACTGCACACTCAATCTAAGCAACACACACTGACACAGTGGCAAATATCTTAATAATATAGGCCCTGTGAGATGCAGGGTTTTGTCATAGCAGGGGAAGGATCTATGCTTAGCACTGAGAGCTCTGCAGATGCTGAAGTCAAGCCAAGTCTGCTGGGAAGTCTCACGTCGGATTCATTTGTAAGTGTATCAGGTAATACGCTGTCAACTGGAATTTTAAGTTCACTGTATATGGCATTTAATGAGGTCAGTGCAGCTTTTGTCATGGCAACAACATTTGTAATCCCCAACGAATTGAGTTGATTTTCGCTATTTACTTTTCCATTCAGAGCGACACACACACACACAAGAGCCAGCGCATCACCACCTGTGCTGAGATATCAACACATAAAGCCCTGATCAAGTGCATCTACATATGTTTAGGGTTAGTAAACAGGCTTGGCTTTATACACAGTGGCTTTATTCCAAAACCTAGTAAGTTGCTTGCTGCCTACATGTACATACGCAATTGCCTTTTAAGCCAACATCCTAGCTTTAATGGAGCATGATAAGTGGCTGATTTAGGGCATATGCAGCAATTCTGTGCATTATACAAAGCACACAGGAGGCTTTACAATTGATTTCAGTAGAATCTGGCATTAGTATGTTGTAAGATAAGTTTGGTGAAATGATGTGTTTTGTATCATCTAGTGGATTTTTGACTGCTCCAGGGCTTTTGTTAAAATTACAGAGTAAAACTTCCACATTATTGTATTGTATTGCAGCATAAGTTATTTTGTACAGCTAAAAATAACAGTTCAACTAACTAATATATATATATATATATATATATATATATATATATATATATATATTAGTTAGTTGAACTGTTATTTTTAGCTGTACAAAAGTGTGGATAAGCATAATTATGCTAACTAACTTTTGGAACAGCCTTCACATTAAGAATGTGCTTATTATATTTTGTAAAATAAGGCACTGGAAGAGCTTATAACAAAGTCACTACCTTGATACAAATACAAATATGAAACAGAGGAAAATAAGAGAATTTGAAGATATATCCTGTGACAACTATAATAAACCAACTGGGGGTGTCTAAAAAATACAAGCAATCAGTGGCAACAGCATTAGATGACAGTGGAATTGCACTTTTTCTAAAGCAAAGCAACTGACACCTCGACCTCGTAATCTTGCTGTGGGATTTTGAGGGAAGTTGAGAGAAACACCCCTGTAGTTTTCAGCTTACCCACACTGACTTAAACGACATATGTCTAAATGTCTAGGAGTCAGGGCAAAATAAATACAGAGAGCACAAAAACAACATTCATCCTCCATGGCAGCCTGATCACAGTGCAGACTATCTGTGGCCTGATTTTATATCATTTCTGAACTTTACCCATGAGGCATTTACACAGGTAACAGATTTAATTTATAAAAACATTGTTGGAATATTGTTTTGAAATGTTCCTAAAATGTTGAAATGTCCAATTTTCTTGTTGTGATTATAATGTTATTTAAAGTTTACAAAAATGTTTATTAAACATTCTAATAATTGTATTTGGTTAAGGTGTCCTTGTTACAGTGTAATTATACATTTAAGTACTGAGTAATATTAATTAACTGCATGTACTTACTATATGGTTAGGGTTAGGATTAGGGTTTGGTTTAGTGTTACTTGCGTGTAATTATGCATAATTTATTGTTATTATAAGGGTAAGTACATGTAATATGTGTAACACCTTAAAATAAAGTGTTACCTTGTATTTTTACAAGTATAATGTATAATGTTATTTGAATGTTTATTTTTAATATTCTAGGAACATTCTTAGAACCTTATTCTTAGAACATTTATCAAGTATAAATAGCATTATAAGGATGTTCTGAGAATGTTGTTCTAAGAATCTCTTGTAATGTTATAAGAACGTTCACCAAGTATGAACATAATTTTCCAATCTGTCGCATTACGGAAAAAAAAGTGTGAAAATAATCATTATTTCTGTGCATTTATAAATTGTGATAAAATGATATATCTAAGAAATAAATATGTTTTCATAGACTTTCATTTATTCATTTCTTTGTTTATTTATTAATAATAGTTTGTGTTTTTCCTGTGTCCTCAGTTTCACTTTCCTTCCTGTTAGTTCATAATAACTTTAACTAATAACAACCAGTTATTTAAGGTTATCATCCTCCAGGAAGTGACATCATTTTCAGGAGTAAAACAACAGTGATTGACACCGTTGTGATCATAGCAATATTTTGCTGCCTTGCGCATTTGGTATTGGCTATTTTTAACCAAAGTAATATTAGAGAACAAAGACTTGTTATGTTTGGCGATTTTAACTAAACTACCATTGACAGAGGTGTCAGTCATGCTTTTTTATGTTTGTGCCTGACAGATGAATACAATTGGAGTTATATAAAAAAAATGCTTTTTTAATGGTACTGAATTTTGGTCAAGATTTTGAAGCCCAAGAAAGTGCATCATCCATCATAAAAAGTGCTTCACACAGCTTCGGGGGGTTAATAAAAGCCTTTTGAAGGGAAGTGATGTGTTTGTGTAAGAAATATATACATATTTATAATTTAGAAACCGTAATAACTGTCGTACACGCGTTCACGAGACAGTGGCGTTCCAGCAGATGATTCAAGATGTACCTCATGATTTCTTGCACCACAACTCTGATGTTTAAATACGTCATGTTCACCACTGAGAAATTATTAAATTTAGTCCTTTATTTCCATCTTGTTAGTCATTGTGATCCTTTTCTCATAATTTACATAGTTGATTTGTTTACTAATTAATAAAGGTTAGTTGTGAACGCTTGCCTAGAACATACTTCTAAAAGTCTGTTACGCTTTGATATAAACACATCATTAAGCTATTACACATTCATTCATTCATTCATTCAAACAGGAATTGCCTGCTGTGATCACTCACATCACACCAACCAGGAGAATTTTCTGGATAATCTCATTCTCTCAGCTAATGAACACACTGAAGACAAGGATTTATCTTCTTCCTTTTTTTCTTCTTGATCCTTCAAATCCAACCCCCTAAAAATGCTGCACTGGGTCCAAGAGGATTTAAATGTCATCTACTGAAATTAAATTATGTACCTGGATCAAAATGTTTGATCTATGTATATGATAAATTTCATATTGCTACTCTGAAAATATTGCAAACCTTCAGAAAGGTAAATTGCTAAAACGACAGTACCTTTACAGCAAGCCACAATAACTCAGTAAACTGAAAATGTTAGATTGATCAATTTTGTTGGTGAAATGCATGTAGCTATAGCATATGCAGAGTATACAGCCATCTATCTTCTGTTTCCTGTTGGCAAATGTGGCAGCACCTGTGCAATACATCATCAGTTACTCTCAGGCCCTACAGCTCATCAAGTCTGTTGAGACCTTCCACAATTCAATTCCAGTCCAGAGCATATATTACACTGATAGGAAGATTTACTTTTTTCCGAAGGAAAAAAAAAAAGTGTTTTCCATGCAGTACTTTCCAACACAATTCTAGGTTGCTGGTTGCTAGAGTATTTTGGGAGGTTGCTAGGTAGATGCTTACTGGCTTAATTTAAAATATGTTTTATATGAAACTTACCACTGTAGCTTTAACACTAGAGCATAGCGTTAGTAACCATAAGGTCATGGGTTTGATTCCCATGGAATGCATGAACTAATAATACGTATACCTTGAATCCATTGTAAGTTGCTTTAGATAAATAGGTCTGCCAAATGCATGAATGTACTTCTAACTACTCAACTATCATCTCTCTCTCTTTCTCTCTCTCAGAATGTGTGTGAGGTGTTAATGGCAGAGGGCTTGGCCTCTCTGTTTAACCTTCCTTGCAGGACCAATTGTTATTTATGCTGCGAGTTTATTAGCTGTGTTTGCTAAACGAGATAAGGCTAAAATATGCAGAGGGAAATGATTTACATAGTTTAATTTGCATAGTTTTAAATTCACCCTCAAGAAAAAGAAACATATCCATCATTTTATTATTATAAACCAGTTTGAATCAACCCATTGCCACCATCTAATTTGATGCGTGGATATACATGGAACTCAAGAGGAAATTTAATTTTATATCTTTTTTTCCCCTTAAGAAATAAAACAGACAAAAGCATTGCTAACTGTTGGTAAAGAAAGAAAAACTGTGAGAATTACAAATCCTTATTTAAATAGAGGTTTTCAAAACCATCAACCCTAAGGCTTTGTTCAAGCTGCACATATATTATTATTATTATTATTATTATTATTATTATTATTATTATTCCAGGTTTTGTTTTTCGAGTCTGAATATTTGGTTCTGACTTTGGAACCAAAACTATCTACACTTTTCACAAGTACACAAATTTCACAAGTAAGTTGTTGTTCTGCTTTCTTTATTCGCTACGTTGTAAATCAGTATTTGAAAGAACCTCGGGATACTGATGACTCAATTTCCAGTGACATGATTATATGGAAACACATTAAAATTTCACTGGTATGTATCAACAACATCACTGTATTACATGCATGAACCATTATCATTCTGACGTAATTTGTTTTGTTTATCATGTATGCTCATTCTACCTGTCAAAAGTACAGTGAATTCCATTCGACATTTATTCATTTCTGTTGGCATGAGTGAAGAAAACAGTTCTGGTAGGAGAACATTTTGAAGATGCTAACAACCACTCTGAACATGCTAATAATCGGTGTGTCCAAAATCTCGTACTGTCTAGTAGGTACTGGATTTGGACTTTTATCGTGACCGTTAAAAAAATATGCTCTATATAGTATCCTATTAATTGCGTACTTCAGAATCTCGGCAGAAATAGTAGGTCATTCGGTTACTTTTTGCCTACTGTTTTTCAAATACTATGAATCTGGACATACTACTCTTTTGGCATGCTGTTTATTGCATACTATACAGTAGGGAAGTAGGTGCTGACCACCTAGCAACATGTAAATAACCATTTAGAACATTTCAGCAATCACCTAGCAACAATCAGTCAGAACACTTTAAGAACTGCATAGCAACACACTGACAACCACTCTTAACACATTAGAAAACACCTAACAACATGCTAACATCCACTTAGAATACCTTAACAACTGCACCCAACACTAGTCGGGTTTCTATCAAAAGTTGCAAATTTAACTAAATTGGAATGTTGCATAAAACATTTGCAAATAAATTAAAATAATTTGCTGATAAACTGGCACTAAAGGTCACTAAGAAAAGTGGGAGAAGCCACTGAATATAATAATTTTCATACGTAATAAATTACTTGCGCGAGCAAACGAAACACAATAAATGCGGTCATTACTTTCGTGGATGCCCTGCTGTTTGGGAACGCAGTCGTGTAAGTGAGTTCTGGGAGGCAATTGTACAGAAATACTTTGATGACAGACTTTGCTCAGGTATTTCAGAATGACGATAACAACATTTCAGATGCTGTGCCATACCACAGTGCAAAGTTTTGATGCGCATGGAGGAATTTATTGGGCAAATGTGTTTCCATCTCATATTTTTCACATTAACCCTTTTTCGCCCTAGTCAAAAACCACCTCAAGTGAGGGTAAAAACATTTGGTAGCACTTCATTTTAAGGTGTCCTTGTTACACGTTACATGTATTTACTATTATAATAACAATAAATAATGCACAATTACATGCAAGTATCCCTAGACCAAACTCTAATCCTACACTTAACTCTAACCATATAGTAAGTACTTGTAGTTAATTAATCATTAATTACTCAGTGCTTAAATGTATAATTACACTGTAACAAGGACACCTTAAAGGTGACATATTATGCCCCTTTTAACAATATGTAATATAAGTCTCTGGTGTCCCCAGAATGTGTCTGTCAAGTTTCAGCTCAAAATACCATACAGATAATTTATTATATCATTTTGAAAATGCTTATTTTGAGTGGAAGCAGAGACACGCTATATTAGAGCATGTGTCTTTAAATGCAAATGAGCTGCTGCTCCCTGCCCCCTTTTCCAGAAGAGAGCTGCGCCATTACAGCTTGTACATGCTTAAAACGTCTGGTTTGGTTCTGATTATCATGTTTATAACGTTGAAATCATGCGTTTTAAACCATATTAGTTTAAACTTCTGATACGGTTTTCTGAGTGCACATATCCAAAGCACACAGACAGAAAGCGGCTGTCACAGCATGTGAGTACTAAACTAAGTTCTCATTCACACACAAGTTTACGTTAAAAACACACGAGTTACAAAACCAGTCGGCTATGTCTGTGAAGGTAAACAGCTGGGAAAGAAATCACATTTATTTTAGATCTGTGTGGCAGCAGCAATATACAGTAAATAAATCAATAAATCCACTGCTCTGTTGTCTCCTCTGAGGCTGGGACTGTAAACAGTGTTCTGTGATCATCTGTGCACCCAAAGGCAGAACAGTTAGCATGTTTTGCTCAAACTTTCTCCATGGCATTAGAACTAGTACACCGTTGTCACTTGCAAAATCAAAATGACGGCGCCGTGGGTGGAAACTTACAGATTAAGGGGCGGTAATATTATAATGAGATCCCTTTGCAACGTCACTAGGGGAGCGAGATCAGACGCGCTCGTTTTTTCAGATGCTTGCAGAAAAAGGCTTACCAAAACAAAGTTACTGGGTTAATCTGATTATAGCACTTAAAACCTGGAAAAGTTAGATTTTCATGATATGTCACCTTTAAAATAAAGTGTAACCAAACGTTTTTGCAAATTAATGTTTTTTTTTTTCTTTTTTTTTTTTAGAAATTTGGCATTTCCATCACTTGTTTCTGATGCAATACTTCAAAATGCACAATAAAACAGGGTGATGGAAACATAGCATCTGACTACTGCTCATAACGCCTTAACATCCACCAAGCAACATGTTAACAGCCACTT
Source organism: Tor tambroides (assembly GCA_021397915.2). NCBI lineage: Eukaryota > Metazoa > Chordata > Actinopteri > Cypriniformes > Cyprinidae > Tor > Tor tambroides. The sequence goes on from JAFVLL020000115.1 coordinate 13,807, forward strand.
ATAGTATTTTAACAATGCACTAGCTGTGTTTCCAATAGCCTTCAAATTCTGCAAATTGAAAATGTGAATTAAAAACACACCCAGTGGAAACACGTACATTTTTCAAAAACTCCCATATATCACAAAAATGTTTTTTACACTTCCATGAGGTGGTTTTTCAGGCAATTCAAAAAAGGAATATTTCTCAAAACTGCAATGGACACAGTCCATTTTTTTTTTTTTTTTTTTTTTTTTTTTGCATTTACAAGTCGCCTGGCTAATGTAAAAGTCAAATGATTATTCTTTAATGTACTATAACCTCCAAGAAACATCTCATATTTGGCTGAAACGCCATCATTTTGCAAGAGTTTTTAAATCTACATTTATAAAATATAATCTACATATATAAAATATTAAATCTGTAATGGAAACGCAGCTACTGACAACCACTTAAAATACCTCATAAAAAAAAAAAAAAACTTCATACCAACACACAGACAACCATTCATACCACTTTAACAACCACCAAGCAACATGCTAACAACCACATAGCAACATATTGAAACTACTTTGGCAATTATCAAGCAATATGCTAACAACCACTCAGAATACTTTAACTACCTGCATGTTTTTTTTTTTTCTTCTTCTTTTTTGGTGGACTGATTGCCAGTTGTATAACTACAGTTTTACTACAAATACCACGGTTAAACTGTGGTTAGTGTAGCAAAACCATGGTTCATTTGTTGATGCCATGGTTTAACGACAATAACCAAGGTATTTTGGTTTATTTGTACTAAAACCATGGTTAATTTTCGTAAGAGAGTGTAACATTGCATACATAGCAACTGTAGCTGAGGGGCTAAGGACTGTAAGGTGCTAGTTGGAGCTAAGGAGGTGGAGTTGGTCCAGGTGTGCCGGTTAGAACACCAGAGCGGAGAAGATAATGAGTTCAACTGTTTATTGGTATAAGCCAATAAACCCGCGATCGGGAAGAGAGCGTCCTCTTGTGCGTCCACATAGTAAGTCATTGTCCATTACTAATGAGCCTTTCTCACAGCAACACTGACAACTACTCTTAACACCTTAGCAACAACCATGCTAACAACTACTCAGCAGTGCGTTTCCCAAAAGCTTTGTTAGCCAACTGTGGTCGCAAGTTCCACTGAACTCTATTGGCTACAACAAAACTTGCGACCTAGTTACTTTTAAGAAATGCAATGCTAGATAGTTTAACAGCTGCATAGCAACACTGACAATGACTCATAACACCTTAGCAACAACCAAGCAACATATTAACAACCGCTCAAAACACCCTGGCAAACACATAGCAAGATGCTACCAATTACCTAGAAACATGCTAACAACCACTCAAAACACCTTAGCAGAAACGCAGAAGAGTCTAGCATTGTGGTGCCAAGTTTTTTCTCAGGCAAACACCTCAACTTTTTCTTTAAAAAATGTACATATCTGTTTTGTAATTGGATCAAAGACGTAAAGATGTCCGCATCAAAATAAATTTACAAAAATGATTTTATGTCTATAGAAAGCACATTAAATGTAATTAAAGTGTCTACTTTTAAGGTTTTATGTTTATGGAGAATAAAATGTCAAAATTTGGTTGAAATAATGTTACATTTTCATTCAGTGTAACACAATATTTATGTAAAAAAATCAAACAACATGCTTATTTTGACTTGCACATATTAAAATATATAAAAGAATCAGGGAGCATATAAAATTTTTATTGTGTTTTAAATGAGTAAAAAAATTCTTACTGACAAATAGGCAAAACCTAGGATAGTGGCAAATTTTTAAAAAAATCTATAATTACAACTAATTAGTATCTGGGTTGAAAGTAATTAATCTTTTAATATGTCATAAATTGATTTTTGTTGTAAATATACCTGACAAGACTCTTACACTGAATGCCATTTTAGTGGGTGTCTTCTGAGTAAATTTTGTACTCAGACAAACAAAAACAAAATTGTAATTGAATTAAACAGAAAACTTTTTACATTTTTTGGGGAAAAACAACAACAATTAAAGCAGTATTACACTTATTGTTTTTATGCTTAAACCCTTTTTTGTCTTTGACCCATTTACACCTCCATAAAACACACGTCTCACATACCAGATGCTGAAGGCTATAATGAGATGTCTGTTGACAGCTGAGCTCTGTTTTTGACAAAGCCTGAAAAATCAGAAGGTTCCTACCTAATTATCACAGTGGATTTCCCAAAAGGTCTAATCAATATTCATAACACAGCATCCTCTATTCACGTACACGTGGTGTGGATTTTGTTTATCAGATAAACAGGCATATTGAAACAGAAGCGATATGTATTACCCTCTAACTTGCCCCAGACCAAAGCCACAGTTGCCCCCTGCCTTTATGCCAGACGGTGTTTGTGACCGGTGTGATATCAGGCTGATTGGTAAACATTCTGTTGTCTGTTATGATGACCCTTAATCTGTTCCGGCTCCCCTGGCTGTGCGGGGACACACCTGAGACTGGGCTCTGCAAACCTGCTGATAAGAGGGTGTGAAATTGTGTCTGCTTGCATCAGTAATAAAGGCCTTTCTGTGTATTACACAGATGGGGAAAGAGTGCATCCGAGCGTGACTGTACAATGAGTCTGCTAATTACTTCATTCCTGAGGAGGAGGAGGATGGGACGTCCGTGTGATCAACAAGAGCTGCTGTATTAGCAGTCGGGGGAATCGAGACACATGGATCCAGTCAGATGAAAATAACAAGCAGAGTACGTTATCGATTCAAGGTATGATTCGAAGACCATCGTCTCTATGCATTAAATGAACACGGGACTGACAGTTGACTTGACTTCTGATGATGGGAGAATTGAACTGTGTTCTGAGTTTATTAACAATAGAGGTTAACACTCAGGGGATATGGAATGCCAAAGCTGTCAAAAAAAAAAAAAAAAAAAAAAAAAAAAAATATATATATATATATATATATATATATATGCATTAATTAATTAATTTATTATGTTGATAGTTTTGGCATTCCATATGGGAGTGTTTACACGAAAATACCAACATCTTGTTATTAATGAATTCCATGACTTTTTAAGACATTTGTGATTATTGAATAAGTAATTTTAAAAATCGTTTTATAGGCACACATAAACATTTTCTTCTTTTTTTTCCTGGATTTTTATTTCTGGGCCCACATAGAGCACTATGGACACAAATGATGGTGTAAATCTTATAGATAGTATGTGTATATATATATATATATATATATATATATGCAAGCAGCAGCCTAAAAATTATCCTAGCTACTCACAACACACCTTGACAACCGCACAACAACACCATAGCAATTGACATATACACCCTAGAAATGTCATTAAAACTGCTCACAACATTTTTGCAAAAAATTGGAAAGTTGTTATTTCACCTCCAACATATTTTTTTTCACAAGCAAACACCACTCACCATTTCATCAGAAAATGTACTAGCTTTCCATGTTTTAACAATAACAAATATTTGTCATATCAGAAAAATACATTGAAAGGAAAATTGAAAAAATGCAAACATGAAAATACATTTATTGGCCAAAGTATTGTCTCCGAACACTGAATGAGGCTTTCCATAGTGTGTCGAAACACTGGCAAACCACAGCTCTTGTTTGTAAAGCAGCTCGGCCCATAGATGATCAGCAGTCGAGACAAAGCCCAGTGGAAATATACTGCTCGTTTGCCGTCCTAACAGACCGTCAGCCTTTGAACAATTACTTTGCTTTGTTCCGTCACCCTCAAATGAGTTTCCTTTGCCTTGCTGCTTTGAGTATTATTAACTCCTTCACAAAGAATTATTAAGTCACCTTGAGCATCTGGAAAGTAGTGCTCAAAGTAATTATCAAATGGGGTCCACTTAATTTTTAATTGAGTCTCTTGGTTCATTGCCCCAACTTTGGTACGCTTGTCAAAAGTACCTCTGTTCTTTTTGACCCTTCCTGTCAGAGAAGAGCTCGTCAACTTCCAAGAAATTTCATTACCTGTGGTGAGAAGGAAAGGTATGGGAGCAGCAGCAGAGAGAGAGGTAGAGAGAGAGAGAGAGAGAGACAGAGAGAGAGAGACAGAGACAGAGAGAGAGAATAATTATTATTTGCTGGTTCTGGATCTGTTGGTGCCATTTCAAAGCATTAAGTTTCACAAGCGACTATCAGCACACACTCTGCCATATCCTGCCCTGTGTGTGATCTCACCCCTCACTGTGAGAAATGCTGTGATGTTTCTCATGAGAACTCATTTTTTTCTCACAAGACATGTAAATAAAAAAGAAGATTTGGGTTCATCTTCTGTTCTGTGGCTGCAATAATTTTACCTTTGCAGTGCTGCTCTTCAAAATAGCATTTCTCTCAACGGTTTAGATAAAACAAAACTTTTAATGTTTTGAATCTGTAACAAGTGGCCTAATTTGACAGCCAGCTTTCAGTATGAGGACATCATAACACTATTTTCTATTTACTCAAAATTGCAATTTTATCTACTGATATGCATAACTCAAGACTAAATATGAATAGGTAATTATTTATTTATTTACTTTTTACCTTGCTTTTAGCAATACAATGTTACTTAAATCAGTCTGAATGATATATGAAAACCTTCAGAATATGATTTTTGGCTCAGTGGATGATGCTAAAAATGATCAAATTATGTAGTATTATATTATTTAGTTATTATAGTCAATATGTCATTAGCTGATCCATTTGAGCTCTCCCTCATGTTGTTACAAACATGTGGAACAAAAAAGTACATATTTCGAGGAATGTTGATAACCAAACAGTTTTGGTTCCCATTGATTTCCATTATAATGAAAAAACAAAAAACAAAAAAACAAAACATTGAATCGAAACTCTGGTTACCAACATTTTTCAGAATTAATAAAGTAAATGAAACCTTTTCATTTTTGGGTGGGCTTTGCCTTTAAATGTATGCACTTTTTGGACTTGAGTTCTAAAAGTTACAGAATGTTTTCAAAGATCTTTTACCTCCAAAGATCAAGGGACATTTGGTTTCTCGTGATGTGACCCCCTTTATGATTCATTTTATTCAGACCATGCAGTGTGTGAAAAGATATTTGCAAGGCATATTGCTTTATTTCTGTGCAATATTATTGGCCCGTAAAATGACAAATATTTGTTATGAGATGCACCGAAGATAACAGTGTTACAGCGAATCTTTGCATCAGGATTGGTATTGCAGGAGGAGTCTGTCAGGAGCTCCCAATGCCTTCTGTTCATGTGGAGGGATATTTGATTGGAAGTCTGATAAGTGAGATAGAATCTGTGCTTTGGGAAATGAATTCTATTCCTGAAGACTCACAACATGATTTCATGTGTAAGCAGCTCCTGTATAGTCACAGGCCTTGCTCACAGGCCAAGTTCCACATCAGGGAATATAATATATTCAATATTAAATAATATAGTACAACATAATGTAGAAAGATCACATGTATTCCAGCTGGGAGGATAAAAAGCGATAGAGGGTTGATTTCGCTGCGATCTATTCACTCTCTAATACACATTCAAATGTGAGACGGCTATTTTGGGCATGATACAAAAATAATATTTATGAGGAATTTCAATTTTTGATGTTACTCTTCTGATCTGTCTGTAAACATATTCCAAGCTGATTAATGTTTTTCAAAAACAAAGATATTTGAAGTGGAAAGAAGAATATTAGACATTTAATTCAAGCTAGTGAATTAATTTAAGACTGTCTGTGGTCCTTTTAAAAGGGGTCATATCACGCGAAATGAAATTTTCAGTGATCTTTTGAGATAAAAGAGCTGATTGTAGTACGAAAACATGCTTTAACTTTCAGAGCTCAAAACTCTCCAGTGCAAAAACACCAGTTATTGACACTAAAATAAAATATGACTTCTGTGCTTATGTAACTGACTCACATCAGACAAAAGAACATAATGATTGCCACATTCTCGCATCAGCTACACCTATTCCGTTCAAAAGTGTGGTCTGCTCATTCACAGAGAGATGAAAAGCAGAAAGCTTTAGAGATACTATTATTTCTAAGCACCAGACAGACTAATGATAAGATTAAAATTTGAGAAAGTTTTCCAAACCTTTTGTTGTTGCTTTTGGTGTAGCACCTACAGAGATGTCCCCAAGATATGTTAACATATCTTAAAGGGATAGGTCACCCAAAAAATGCAATTTGCTGTTAATTTTCTCATGCCACCCAAGATTTAGATGACTTTTTCCTTCAGTAGAACAGTAAAGAGGATTTTTAGCTGAAACTGTGGTCCTTGGTGATTCATAAAATGCAAGACATTGGCCATGTAACTCCAATAAATAAATAAACAAACAAACAAACATACACACATAAAAGCATACAAATATAGGCAACACAAAATTAATACCCATGGCTCCTGAAGATATGATGAAGATATATTGAGGTGAAGTAAAACAATCGGCCTGTGCAAGAAACCGAACATTATTGATACAACATTATCATTTTATGAGTCACCAAGGGCCACGGTTTCAGCTAAAAATCTTTGTAATACTAAACCTATTATATGTTAACCTTATGTGCAGAGATAAGGATATTAAGACTTAAAATTTCACTTAAAACTGTGCCCAAATATCCACGGGACATCCTGTCTAATCTTCACAGTCCTGTTCATTAAATTCATGAGTCAAATGTGAATGATTGAGGAAGATATATAACAGAACACCGATCACACAGGCATTTACTAGACTCTGCTCTGCTTCAACATGAATTATATAACCAAACAAAGTTCAGCGTGGGAAGGTCAGATGAATAATGAATAATGCTGCTCATCTGGCATGAGAAAAGGAACCTGATTTATGTTGTATTTAGTGGAGTCATCAGCTAACTTGTACAGTATATACCAGACAAACTTGAGCTAACCTTGTTGAACACTGATCCTCAGTGCTACTAATGACAGAACAACAAACACAACAGCGAGATGTCTGCAAACACTTTGTTTTGATGAGCATTCGAGCATGTCAAGCTCTTTTGATGTTTACAGAAAATAAGAGACGTTAACAGATACATGCTGCCCTCTGTGTGGATGATGGAGTCTCATTCAGGTTCTCGGAGATAGCAGAACAAATGGAATTATTTCTTAGAGTAAAATATTTATCTGTCCACAGTGGCATGTCACACTGCGTTCAGCGCAACACCAAGGTGAGCTGTTTACAGAATACGCTAGACAATATACGCATTAGTGCTGTTGTCATAACACTTGATACTATAATGCTGGCCCTTCCATTTAGCCTCAGTCATGCACTTAATGTAGCAATTAAAATAATACTAGCTTTATGCAAATATGAGCATGATGCAGCTGTAGAGAACTTGGAGCATCAGAGAGGAGTGGCCACTTTACAACAATTTGAATTGGGTGCCCACCACTCTTTCTTTCTTTCTTTCTTTCTTTCTTTCTTTCTTTCTTTCTTTCTTTCTTTCTATTTTTATTTTTATTTTACTGTATTTTAAAGGATCTTCATATATTTTTGATTCTTAACATATTTTAATAATAGTTTGAGTTCTTCTATTGCTGTTTTTTTTTTTTATTTGAATAAACCATAAGAGACTCACAATGACCCCAAAATCTGGATACTTTTACCAGCTGAAAGTAGGAAAGACTTTTAGATTTTATTTAAAATTTTAGATTTTGATGAATAATTTTAATGGCTGAATTCATTAGACAGTTCTGGGCACCACACAGAATTTCAGCACAAAACTTGCTTTTTATTCATCAACAACAAAGATTAAACACAAGCTAAATTGACTGAAATGCAGTGCAGTATTTAAATTAGTATATCAGTTATTTATTATAAAATGTTACCCTGTCTGCGAAATCCAGACTAAAGTCTCAAAATTTAATTGAGATAACAAGCATCAAAGTTTGATTTCAACCATTAATTTCACTATGATTTCAATATTTGACATGGTCTTACTCAGTCAATATTAAACATATCAAGGTTATATTTTCACAGAATGTTCTTTACCTTATGAAGGATGATTTTATGTAGAAAACAGTAAATCACAAAATTCAGTGTTATTTTAGTATTATTTATATTCTATTCCAGGTTTCGAATTATTTTTTTAAATAAAATTATTTTCCTTTTCAGTGTAATTTTAGTTCAGTAATTTTGTTTCAGTAATTTTGTTGTTTTTGTCATTTTATTAGTTTTTTTTTAATGTATAGTCCTTAATAATTGTGTTCTTTAACCTAAACTAAACTAAACTAAAAAAAAAAAAAAAAAGAAAAAATGAAAATGATGCATTGGCAATTATTTTCAGTTAACAATTATTTTATGCCAAGTAACATTCATCCATTCATTCATTCATTCATTCATTCATTCATTCATTCAATTCATTTAATTTGTTAGTTTTAGTTTTCACTTTAGTTTTGGTTAGTGATAATAACCTGTAGGTGTCATGAACTATGAACAACAATTTTATGCAGCATTTAGGGCCAGTTTTACTAAACAGGCCAAAAATGAAGGTTTACAAGAAGTTTTGATAGACCTGGTATTGCATGACTCTTAGTTGAGGGTTCCGAGTCATCTATTATTTCCTCAAGCAAATTAAAAATAACGTCTTTGCAAACAGTTGTTCAGATAATGTGTTCTTCTGGCATCCCAAATAAATTAATACGTGTGGAAAAAATCCTCTCCCTTCTACTACGCACTCTCTGTTGTCTGCTCTGCCTCCTCGCAACAATAACTGCAGCCATTTGAAGTGCAAAACAGTTTAAGACATGCTTTTTTTGGCTGTTAAATAATGGTGCAAATACCAGTAATTTGACAAGTGCAAACATTAGTAAATCTCGTTGCAAGATTCATTTTAATACACTCCTTCCATAAATTTTTGCATCTTAAAGGGAAACTCCTACAAATGCATATTCAACAAGGTCAGGCACAAAAATAACTGTCCACGCCTTTTCAGCACTAATTGTGGCAGTCGTGGCCTAATGGCTAGAGAGTTGGGCTTGTGACCCAAAGGTCGTGGGTTTGAGTCTCAGGTCTGGCAGGGATTGTAGGTGGGGTGAGTGAATATCCAGTGCTCTCTTCCACCCTCAATACCATGACTGAGGTGAGACCCCTGAGCAACCCCCAACTGCTCTCTGGGTGCCGCAGCATTGGCTGCCCACTGCTCCGGGTGTGTGTTTCACTACTCACTGCTGTGTGTACACTTGGACGGGTGAAATGCAGAACACAAATTCAGAGTATGGGTCACCATACTTGGCCACAAGTCTTTCCTTTCCTAATTCTTCACTGTGCGTCTTTAGTAAATCCGGACAGTACTATTTTAACGCGAAAAGATGGTTTGTGCTGGCGCAAGCTGTTAGTAAAACTGGCCCTTAGTAATCTCATTTAATGTTAATATATAAATATACTAAAGTTTATATATTAATGTCATTTTATATAACTTGAAATCTTAAAATGATACATAATAATAATAATCCATCCATAAAGAGCTCTTCTGGGTGCTCTTGTGCATAAATTATTTTCCAGCATGATGCTTCTGGATGCTGACATGTTATCAGTGTGTTTTGATTGAGGCTGTAAGATTAATCTGCATGCATGAACCTAAACGGACTGAAAAGTTAAAGCTGTCAGCCACATGCGAGACAGACACAAGATAGCAGGTGGTGCAATACTGCACTCCCAGGCAACAATAAAGCCCGAGAACGTGCTCATATGGCAGTACGCCTCAAATAACACCCTATATCTGAAAAAACCTTAACAGGAAGCTGCATTAAACCGACGTGGAGGATAAAAAGGTGACAATTACAGGCTGCCGAGTGACTTTTGCCATCTGCAAGCCGAGCTGCAAGCAAGACACAAAGGACCCCGAGCCAATGTGAGCATGAAGCCTGTAAATGTGCAATTAAGTGGCAAATGGCTCTTGTGTCGAGAAGCATGATGGTAGCCGAGGCATAACACAGATTCCACAGACCGTTCCGGAAGGACGCAGGAGACGTGCTGAGCACTTAGTGTTTCTCATGCATGCAACAGTGAGTGGTCTGTGTCTATTCGGTTCTGCGCTTGAGTTTCTTGGCATGCTTTCTCCCTTGTGAACCCAGACATGTTGGAGTCCACAGAAAGTGCCTGCTGTTTGCTATAACACCTCCTGTACGTCAAATTCAGATGTCTGACATCAAAATGGTACAATCCAACCCACATGTAGTTACTTATATATTGTCCCCATGAATTACAGATAAAATGAGGAAAATGTGGAGGCAGCCATTAAAATGCCAAAATATAAATAGTAGCTGTCAAATAACCCATGATTAGCATGAATAATATGATTTTCCCATGTTGTTTTCTAGACCTGTAGCAACATGGTGACCATTCAGTAGCCACTGAAACTTTATAATCCTAAACCACGAAACCCACTGATTATTTAAAGAAATGATCATGTGCTCATAAAGATTTTACCCTGCAGACAGGAAAATTTGCAGTTAAAAACAGCATACATTACAATCACAAAGCTATTGTATGGCATGGAATATAAGGTACACTGGGGAAAAGAAAAAAAAGGTCTATACTTTTTACTTTGAAAAAATATTCACTCAGATATTGTGACAAATAATTGTCATGTTAAATGTTAAATTTAAAATACTTAAATAGTACTTTCTTTTAAAACATGGTCCAATAAATAAATAAATAAATACATGTATTTTTATTTATGTATGTATGCATATATGCACGTATGTCATTTTTGAAGCTCAACAGTATCCTTCCCTTTCATTGTATTACAAAGAACAGCTTAACCATTCAGCAAAATGTCTTTTATTTTAGTTCCACATAAGAATTACAGTCATATGGGTTTGGAGTGACATGAGGCTAAGTAAATAATGACAAACTTGTCATTTTTGGTTAAACTATCCCTTTATGTTCAATCTCACTGGTGTATATGAGCATTTCAGTGCATTTCATCAGGGGTAATAATGTGAATCATTTAAATTCAGAGCATTACATCCATATCACCAGCTCGTTTAGCGGAGCTATCTATAGAAATGCACTGTCATGATGAGTCTAATTTCCTCTCCTCATTGTCAGTTTAAGTCTGAAATAACAGCAAAGTTTTTTTGGCCAGTGTTGACTCAATAATTAGTTCTAAAACTTCTAAATGATACAGTGCTTATATTCATTCTGTTTACACTGTCCCTTCTTCTGCTCAAGTTGTAGTGTTTGAGGACTGTGCTAATAAGCTTTGACCTTAGGAACTGAAGACGTAGAAATACCACACAACAAACTTTAGAGAGGAAGTCAAGGCCTGTCTGACAATGTAAACAGTTTTGAGAGAACAGCTTCACTTCCTTTACCATTTAATGTATGCACTTATAAATATGAACAGGTCTAGGGTCAACATGACATGTTGTTCTTAAGCCATTTTCTCCTTTGTTATAGATATTCAACAAGAATTCAACAACATGTTGTGCAGCACTTGATTTATTTATTTGATAATTGAAAGAGGCATTATATACTACAATGGAGTCAAATGGAGGGGAGAGAAGATCATGGCCGCAGATAAGGGGGGAAAACTGGACCTTTTGTTTGCGGCCTGGGTGCGAGAGGGGCCTGGACTGGATCGCCAAGGTAGTCATGTAAGATTGTGAAGATCAGCTTATTTTTATTTGAAATGACACACTGATGAATCTTTTGCAATAGGAGTATAGATAGATGTTGCATAGATGGTGCATCATCCTGCTGGAAGTAGCCATCACAAGATGGGTTCACTGTGGTCACAAAGGGATGGACAACTGTACTCAGGTAGGCTGTAGCATTTTCACGATGCTAAATTGGTAGTCAGAGGCTCAAAGTGTGGCAAGAACATTTCCCCACACCATTACACCACACCCACCAGCAGCCTGAACCGTTAAAGCAGGATGGATCCATGCTTTTATGTTGCTTATGCCAAATGTTGACCCTGTCATCCAAATGTTGCATCAGAAATCTAGATTCATCAGACCCGGAAAATTTTTTCCAGTCTTCCATTTTCCAATTTTGGTGAGCCTGTGTGATTTGTAGCTTCAGATTCCTGTTCTGAGCTGACAGGAACCTGATGTGGTCTGACGTGTATTGCGATTGTGTGAGTGGAGTTGCTTTTCTATCAGCTTGAACCAGTTTGGCCATTCTCCTCTGACTTCCAGCATCAATAAGGCATTTTTACTCAGAGAACTGCCATTCACTGGATATTTTCTCTTTTTCGGACCATTCTCTGCAAACTCTAGAGATGATTGTGTGTGAAATTCCCAGTAGATCAGCAATTTCTGAAATACTCAGACCAGCCCGAGTCAATTAAATCACCTTTCTTCCCCATTCTGATGTTTGTTTGATCTTCAGAAGAACATTTTGACCATGAAAGAAATTCTTACAGGTTTGGAACAACATGAGGATGAGTAAGCTATGCCTTTAACAGCGGAGTGCAAGACTTGACCATACATCAGTTTCTGAGTATTTTCATGGCATTCATCTGCCATCATTACTGTAAAGACATCCTCAAGTGTTAAGATTGCTGAGGTAGCTTATTTCACATATGGTTCTTGCATGATTTTATGTTCTCTAAACAACATATTAATTTGGCAAAGCTAATTTTAAATGAGTGACAAAGGTTTTTTTTGTTTTTTTGTTTTCCATTGTGATGGAGAGTGTTTCAGGCCTTCATTCACAGATATTGAGAGCAGAGTCTAGAGAAGAATGTAATCGATGGCGTTTCAATCGATATCAAAACATGAATCACAGATTAATGCGGCATCCAGAACACTTCAGTCGAACATTCTGTAAAGCCAGATGCTGTTTCTGAATATAGAAAGCCCCAAGGATGCTCGTTTATTCCAAAAATAGCGTGATAAATAATAGAAAATCCCACAGATTTTCGCTTGGATTTTGAGAAATTGAGTCATCATTCAGACTGTGATGTGTGATGCCCTACAACACTCTCAAACTGATAACAGAAGTCACCCTGTATTGAAGATTCTGTCATTATATGATTCTGATTTTCTGTCTTTTAAAGTCCAACAGTTCTGTTTCATCCAGTTCAAACTATTTACTGTAATATAAATTGTTTGGTTACCAAGGGCAAAACAAGCACTACCAGCTTTGAATGAACATTGTTTAAGGTCAGCATATACTTCAGAGTACTCAAATACCGCAAAGCTGCTTTAAAAATTGTTGTAATTTTTTTGATCAGTAAAACATTTTTATTTTATTTCAATAATTAAACGTTGGTGTCCGTATTGTTTTATTATGATGTGTTATACATAAATGTGGTCATGAAATGGCCATTGAGTATTAATGACATTGGTGATTACTGACATCATCTTCAGTAGTATTATTATTGACATTAATATAATTATTATGTATATACAATATACAAAATAACACTATAGACATTTCTTTTATGGAATAAAAAAAATGTAAAAAAAAAAGGCAATTGCAACTTTTTCCTCAAGTTCTGACTTTTTTCACAATTGCGAGTTTATATCCCACAATTTATATACATATATATTTTTTCTATTAAATAAGCTTCCATAAAATACAAAAGATGAGACAGGAAATAAGTTTACTGAATGAATAAATAAATTAACTAAATATGACTGCTAATAAACACAGAACATCCAACTGAAAACAAACACAAAATTAATTTAAAAAGATGTTTGTTGATTTTATCCCATTTCGCCATATTCACTGTGGTGTCCAATATAACTGTGCATGCTTAAAATCTAGTATGAGCGCCCCTTTAAAAGCTATGCCATTTCTCTGGTCTTGAGAGGGAGGCTCTGCAGTCTCTCCATCTGAGCTTCCCCCACCCTGTCTGTCAAATCCCTGGGCTTTAACTCATCATTAGCAGGCTGATCTAGCTTTTTCTCTAGCCCACCATCTCTCACTCAGTTTCTTGTCTCTCTCATAAACACACTGCAAGTGTTCTCATAATCACACTGTAAGCTTCCTGTACAGGGTTTGGCATTAACAAAATGTCAGATAAATTCCCCTCAAGGCCCACCAGGCTGTTAAATTAAACACAACATGCAAAAATGGACCTCTAATGAAGTGCATTAACCTGAGGTAGAGAGTATTCATTTAGTGGCCCGTTGGTGTCTCTTTTCCCCCCTCTTTCTTTGTAATCATTTTCTCTCCTCTCAAAATGAGAGCGATTGCAACAAAAGAAGGGAATGGAGAGAATAAAAATGTCCTGAATTATGCCTCTCATCTCAGAGGCATGTTTTCAAGAAAAAGAGAGATAAAAAGCCTTGAACAGCATGAAAAGCATGAAAAAATGTCATTTTTCTGTCAGACCAAGTCAGAAGGGCAGTGTCTGGACTGTCAACATGAGCTATTGTATGTCCAGGTTCAAAAAGACATTTTTCCAGATGCATTTATCTGCTCTTGGATGCACAATGGCCTATAGCAGCAGTGACAGAAGGACAGAGATGTGCGACAGTTCTCCATCAGTCCTGTCACAGGCTTCTATCAAACAGATCTGCTACTTTCATAGTCTCTCCCATCTTTCCATTTTATTTTTCTCTTTTGTCTGTGTACTGTATGTACAGGAGACTTTTTCCTGTATTTTAATTATTATTTGTGCATGTGACTCGATCAAATAGCATGCATGAATATTGCATTTTATCAATATTATTCTGAGTAACATCACTGCACACTAATTTTCACTTCATTTAAAGGGGCAATGAAATGGAAAATCGAAATGTTCTTGATATTTACACATACGAAAGGTTACTCTGCAGTAAAAAAAAAACACACTGCAAGTTTCAAAATGAACTCCCTGGTTAAAAAAAAAAAAAAAAAGGTCCCACTTTATATTAGGTACATAGTAGGTACATATATTACTTACATCAAAAAATAAGTACAGTGTACTTATTCTATTCATATTGTATTGCAAAACACTTTTGATGACATTGTGGTGGGCTGCGGGTAAGGTTAGGGAAAGGTTTGGTGGTATGGGCATTGTATCAAATGATTAATTTAAATGTACATACATAGTAGTTAAAGCCACCTAATATAGAATGGGAACAAATAAAATTATTTATAAATAAATAAATAAATAAAAAATGTGCTGTGCAACACAGTGAAAGTATTTGTAAATATGATGGTATAATCACCACTTTTCCTGATTATTTATTCTTGGCAGCTGTTATAGTAAAGTAAAGGTTTTCAAGAGAGGTCCACATGTAATGCTCATTTCTTATGCAAAGATGTCAATTATAACAGTTGTCGTTAACACAGGGGCACAATTGCATGTTTGCTGAGGTGTATGCAAGATCAAACCAAAATCAAATCAGTGACTTAGCCTCTGTAATTACTGAAATGTATCTGAATGAGTAAATTTGATATCATGTTTGACTGCATGCTGCAAGACATAACATGCTTGTCTGCAATTAACAGAAGATGAGGCCAAAAGCCCAGTAACTATTTCATGGTTGGAAGGATGCAAACTTCGTGTAGAACAAAAGTGACAAAATGACCCCTGAATGTCATAGCAAAGAACAACAACGGAAAGTGTGTTATATAACACCCCTTTAAATCCCCTGGCAGCTGTTCGATCCCAGAAAGTAGAACACACTATCAATAAATAAATAAATACACACATACATGTAAATAATTCAAACAACACATGTAATGCTGCTAATTTTTAGTTAAGCAGTTTTGGAGGGATTTATGGTATTTTTATATAAAATGAGAACATTTCTTATTTCCAGCATCCATGATATCTAAAAGTCTACAGTCTTTGGGGAAATCAGCCTACAAATGGCTTAGTTATAGTTGTCTCTGCATATTAAACTGAGATAGGAGAAATATTAACACAGTGTAGCTTTAAAAGAGGAAGTAAATATACTGGATGCAATAGTTTTTTTTTAGATGACATATATATATATATATATATATATATATATATATATATATATTTTTTTTTTTGCTTTTCTTTCTTTCTCCAATGCATGTTGGCCACAATTATTGGCACCCCTGGAAATTCTTATGAGTAAAATATCTCTGAAGCATATGCCCAATCATATTTACATTTTTTAGCATACCAAGGAGACTAGGAGCATGAAATTTTCCAGCTATGACTTCCTGTTCTGAAGGATTATAACTATAAAGAAAACTAAGACCAAATTTCCTTAATCATCCATCACAAGGAGTAAAACCAAACAATAAAGTTCTGATGTGCAGAACAAGATTGTTGAGATTCACAAAATAGAAAGTTGCTGTAAGACAAAAGCTAAAGCACTGAAAATCCACATTTCCACCATCAGGGGAATAATTAAGAGGTTCCAATCAACTAAAGATGTTACAAATCTGCCTGGAAGAGGACGTGTGTCTATATCGTCCTAATGCACGGTGAGGAGGAGAGTTTGAGTGACCAAAGACTCACCAAGGATCACAGCTGGAGAACTGCAGAGATTAGCTGAGTCTTGGAGTCAGAAAACCTAAATATATATTTATATATATATACCGTATCAAACAGCCCCTACATCACCACATATGTGACCCTGGACCACAAAACCAGTCTTAAGTGTCAATTTTTCAAAACTGAGATTTATACATTATCTGAAAGCCGAATAAATAATTTTTCCATTGATGTATGGTTTGTTAGGATAGGACAATATTTGGCCGAGATACAACTATTTGAAAATCTGGAATCTGAGGGTGCAAAAAAATCAAAATATTGAGAAAATCGCCTTTAAAGTTGTCCAAATGAAGTTCTTAGCAATGCATATTGTTACGACTTCCTATTTTTTGGCTGTTATTAATGTCTAGGGAAATAAGGAAGTCAACACAAAGAATAAATTAATAAAAAAAATTAAAGATGTTTTTAGAATCGGGGAGGCTGCCTGTTACTTAAAGATGAGATGTGTGAAGTAAAGAATCAAACAGAAACCAAAAATGCATTATCAGAAAAACTTTAGTGAGGAATTATGTCCATCAAAACATTCAGTTGCTTTTATATTTACAATAATGACGGAAACATCGAAGAAGAGGAGAAGTGATATTTACAAATTATATACATTGAAAGAAAACACGACCGTGTGAGACGTGAGCAGAGCTGAAAGCAAAGAAATTAATAAAACAAAACACCCGTTAACTCCAACCAATTCAATGCTAATCTAAACAAAGAAAAGAAAAACAAAACTTCAGCATAAATGCCAACTAACTACCCTCACTAACAAAACATAAATACAAACAGTAGCTCCCGCTCCTACCCTAATGTTTTTATACAAGCGATACTCTACGTGTTGCATTGTGTAGGTCACGTGACATACTAACCTTGTCTCAACACTATGAGTCAAGAAATAAATCCAGTCAGCAACTCTCGACGAGAGAATGAGAATCGAATCACAGCACCATCAGGCAAATAGCCAGAGTCAAATCAAAGTCCAGCAAATACAACAAGTAGAGAATAAGGAGCGATCGGAAATAACTCAAAATAAGCAACAAATCATAATTACAACAAAACTCAAAGATGATGGACAACGTGACAAACAAGCGAGAGCAATCAAAGGAAAAACGCGCTCTCCCGTCTTGCGTCACTTCCGAGTCCTTAAAGGAGACAAGGATGCCTGATTGGTTCATAGATGGTTGTCATCACATTAACAGGGAAGATCGATCAGGCTGACGTCCAATCACAAGATCTGAAAGTGGAGACAGTCAGAACAAGATAGCTAGGAAAAGAGACATTTCCCAGCACATTATGGGACGTAACACATATTACTAATCAAAAATGAAGTTTTGAGATATTTACGGTAGTAAATTTACAAAATATCTTCATGGAACATGATCTTTACTTAATGTCCTAATGATTTTTGCATAAAAGAAAAATTTATAATTTTGACCCATACAATGTATTTTTGGCTATTGCTACAAATATACCCCAGCGACATAAGACTGGTTTTGTGGTCGAGGGTCACATATTATTCAGGAGGGTTTCAAGAAAAATTCTCCTCGCTCATCCAAAAACAAAATCCAGCATATTCAGTTGTCAGACATGACTGGAACTTCAAATGACACTGGCTTCTATGGTCAGATGAAACTAAAAAAACAACTTTTTGGCAGCAAACCCACTAGATGGGTTTAGTACAAACAGGGATAAAAAGTACCCCATGCCCACGATTAAATATGCTGCTGGATCTTTAATGTTGTTGGCCTCTTTTTTCTGCCGGAGGTCCTGGACATCTTGTTCAGATGCATGGCATCATGGATTCTCTCAAATATCAACAAATAAAAAATCTAAAGCTGACTGTCTCTGTTAGAAATCTTACAATGGGCTGTGGTTGGATCTTCCATCAAGACAATAATCCAAAACAAACATCAAAATCAACACAAAAATGGGTCACTGAGCACAAAATGAAGCTTTTGCCATGGCTGTCCCAGTCCTCTGACCTGAACCCTATAGAAAATGAGTAATGTGAACTAAAGAGGAGAAGCACCAACATGGAGCTGTGAATCTGAAGGATCTGGAGAGATTCTGCATGAAGGAATGGTCTCTGATCTCTTATCAGGTGTTCTCCAAACACTTCAGGCATTACAGGAGAAAACTCAGGCCTGCTATCTTGGGAAAAGGACATTGCAATAATTGTGGCCAATATGAACTAGAGAAAGCATTTATTTCACAATGAGATTTCCCCCCACTTTCAATTGTTTTATTTCAATGATAGGTTAGAATTCTGTGATTTTTTTGAATGAAAGATCAAAAGGATAAACAATGCAGATTTTCACAGCCACCTTTGCTCATATTTACCAAGGGTGCCAATATTAGTGGAGGGCACTGTGTGTGTGTATATACATATATATATATATATATATATATATATATACACATACAAATTCTGAGTAAATTGCCATTATTTCACACTTTCAGCTACAATGTACAACACTGACCTCTGGTTTATGACTGAGGATGTAAGTTCGTGTATTGTCTGCAGACAGTATCACAAACATCTCGTGTTGTTAAAGATAGATGGGTAGCAGTGAGTCTGTGCATTCTGTGCCGACTGTGGCATAATCGCACCAGCTGCTAATTCATTTACTCATAAGGGACACGGTCCTATGAGCTTCTGGATTATCTCAGATTAATTTCTATTGAAGCCCACACACAAGCAGAACAATCCATTCAACAAGCACTCTCTCTCTCAAAAAAAATAAATAAATAAATGATAATACTCTTACTGTCAAATAAGTCTGATTATTCACAATGTCCTGAACTCTTCATTTTTGAATTCTGTATATTATTGTCCTTTAAGAACAAACCTATGACCCACCATCTGAGAACAAGTATAGACAAACAGTGATGGTGCATACAGTATATAATTACAAACAAGATCAAACTGTACATGAAGTATCTGCATCTCGACAGTGTTATTTGACACTCATTCAGAAGATCTGAATTCAAAGCATTATCTTCCTTTCATTACGAAGACAATACTTAGTGATTACTCAATAACTTCTAAGGAAATTACAAAATTAGTCACGCATTAGAAATTAATTATTGGCTACTTTAAAGTGTGAAAATGAAATTTGACATCACAAAGGCATTTGGGAATAAAGACGAATAGTAGTGATGCAATGATGTTTAAACACTTACAACAGATTTGAAGTCTATTACACCAAATCCAGTGCAATATGAAATCACAAAGAAAAATAATAAGCAAAAATAGAACAGGAAAAGACACTGATATATTTGATTTCCAAAATCTATGATGAATAATATATTCATCATAACTACATCTGCAAAAATCCAGATAAATAAAAACACATCAGAAAGCTATTTATTTATTTATTTAGGAGGAATGTTAATAACAGGCCATCTGGCACATAACTTTTACCCACATTTGACACTTGGCGAGTGAACATTTTGGACCCCATTGTACTGCACTGCACATGAATTCTTTCAAATCTGAATTTACTTGTTTGATGTTGCTGCTGTGTCATAGCAGCGCAAATTTAGAAGTTTGATGGCTGTTGAAAGTTTGCTTATTAGAGGTACCGTAGACTTCCTGTAGAGACAGAAGTGTGTTTGATTTTGATGAGAGTGTGTCGAAGTGTAAGCAAAGCTGTGACTCTGTGAGCTCCACAGGAGAGTAGCTTAAGCTTCCTTCAAAAAGACTGACTGATTTGTCTTTACACTCCACAGTTTTGTCTAACATTACCAAAAGAAATGCGTTTCAACACTCATGGCATGCTATGGAGAGGGAATCTACATAAGGAATGTTTGAACACTGCATGTGAAAAGTTTTTAGCATCAAAAAAAAAAAGGAATATTTGTAAAAATGTTATTTTCTATCCTCATTCACTCTCTGTGAAAAACACTCAATGTCAAGTGGTGTTAACTCTTGGAGAAATGGAAGTAAACACCTACTGCTGTAATTGGCTATAATTTCATCACACCGTATCCATGCTTTCCTTTAAATTATATTGTGTTTTTTGATGCTTGAGATGGCAAACACTGTGATAGAGCCGTATATGTTTGAGCCTGAGTCAACCGAAACAACGCAACCACAACAATCATAAAAGTCTGTTTCAGCATGTTATAATTGCTTTTGCTTGCTTAATTTTGCTTATATAGTTTTAAAAGTACTATTATTACTGGTTTTACAAAAGGCCATTATAGAAGGGTCGAAGAGAATAATTCATATTTTAAACTGGAGTTAATTTTAAGTTTTTAAACTTGCAATGAGTTTTTTTTTGCAAGAAAAAAAAACAGTTTGGCACACTGTTAATTACTGCATCTTTCAGCTGCTTTCATATTGAAGCTGTCGACGAATGAAAAGTAAATCTTTTCACTGTCTGTGTACAATGCTAAGGAAGCAGTGTGTTATCTTAAGACTCCACACACAATTCTTTCAGAAGTTCTGAGTTTAGAAATCACACTTCACCTGCCAATGGCTTCAAAAACTCATACGACATCTGTTTCATTCAACACTTTTTAAAAGATGCTAAATTAAATTTCAGTCAGCCATTTTATCTGTTGCTTTTCCTTTAGGAAAACATAGCAAAATTCTGAGCATGGACCATGAATGCTTTCCATTGAATGTATATGAAAATAGTTATGGGGTTAGGATTCTTAGAAAATGCATGCAATAAACCACTTAGACAATGCTAAATGAAAGCAGTCCAAGAAAGGGAAAAAAAAAAAGTTTGCTACTTACCCGCTCTGTTCCAAAACCGAATGATCTGCTTTCATTTGAAAGCATTACTTCACAGGACCAAGGCTGTTGCAAAAGGTAGATAGAATAATTATTCTGCTTTCTAAGATACTTTCTTGGCCAACATGGCAGCATGTATTTTTCATAAAGAAGGCAATCCCATAATGCGCTGTTACAAGGTCAGCCAAAAAAAAAAAAAAAAAAAAAGTACAAATAAAAAAAATAAATAAAATATATGTATAAATAAAAGTCAAATAAATCATGGACTGTGTCAGAGTACAAGATTACTAAGGTGTTAGTTTAGCAACATGCTAACATCAAACTGTTTGTTGAATCCCTCTGTTGAGTTTATCCTTGTTCTCAGTGATATGCTTCCATTTCACTGAAAGCAAAGGATGCGCCCAATGGCTGTAAGTTTTGGGATAGTCATCTTTTGTACAAAAATGAAGTAGTCCAATTAAATTTATTTTTTTAAAAAGTTGCTCTCCAGGGAGCAAAAATGCATTTTTTTCCCCTGCCCCAGAGATTTGTTTTGTTTAGACTCGTTTATAAGTAGCCCACTTACTGTTAACTTTGTCTATTCAGAGTCCAAATGTTTGTTATTCTGACTCTGATGCTGTTTGAACAATATATTTAAAGGGAAACTATTTTCTTTTTCTTTATCTGTTCATTCACTTTGGTGTACCCAGCATCC
The DNA here is from genome assembly GCA_021397915.2 of Tor tambroides. NCBI lineage: Eukaryota > Metazoa > Chordata > Actinopteri > Cypriniformes > Cyprinidae > Tor > Tor tambroides. The sequence continues at coordinate 35,668 of JAFVLL020000115.1, forward strand.
TGATGACCCCCCTTCTCCCTGTCAGCGCTCATATGGAAACAGTCTACAAAATAGATGCCATTATGGTCAGTGATAGCGGTTTAGTAAGAGAGAAAACGAGTGTGTGGAAATATGCTGACATTTTCTTTGGAAACTGTCTATATCTGAAAGCAAGTTGAAACATAAATACTTACGTTTTATGAATATTAGCGCCATTCATTTTGATCTGAGCAGAAATTACAAAATAACACTGCCCTTGTACTTATTATGGAAATAATTTATTTTAAAAGAATATACGTAAGTGTGAACTGAATCACCATGTTTTGTTCAGATGTTGGTGAACATATGCAGAACCTGATTTTACCAAGTGCGACATGTTCCTGGATCAACATCTTTGTTGACCCTGGAACAACACTGTGATTAACCAATCAGATTTGAAGAACCAGTTTATAGTTTTGTGAAGTTTAGGCTTATAATCAGTGTTTGGTGCCTGCACATCAGTGTCATTCTTCTATCATTTCCGCTGTTTTAAGGGATTACTCATGGGTAAGGTTAGGTTTAGGTGTAAGGATATGGTCAAGACTAAATTTCTGGATTAAAATGTTGTTCCAGGGTCAACAAAATTTTACCTAGGAACACATCTATCTCAGTGAAATCAGGACGTGCATGAACATACTGGGCTTGATCAACCAACTTCACTTAAAAAATCAACTAGATTCATAATACTATACTTTCAGTAGCTAACTATACCATTTAAATTTGTGAATAAAATTTTGGAAAAACAAACAAACAAACAAACAAGCAGTCATGTAGCTATGGAAGCCCATTTCTGCCAATGAATGAAAAAAAAGGTCAATGCGACTTCTCACAATTCTGACTTTTTTCTCACTGTTCCGACTTTTTTTTTCTTAGAACTGCGTGATATGAACTCGCAACTGCAAGTTATAAAGTCAGAAATGTGAAATGTAAACTCACAATTGCAAGTTATAAAGTCAGAATTGTATGATAGTAACTCGCAATTGAGAGTTATAAAGTCAGAATTGCATGATATAAACTCGCAGTTCTGAATAAAACAGGCAGAATTGCAAGATATAAACTCACGATTCTGAGAAATAAAGTCAGAATTGTGAGATACAAACTCGCAATTGTAAGAAAATAGACCCTCCTCTCAGAAATGGACTTCGTAACTTTGCAAGTTTTATCTCACAATTTTGAGAAGTTATATTAGAATTGTAAGGAAAAAGATAAAACATTTCCAATTGCCTATATTATCATTATATTGTTCAGTGCCGGAAATGGGCTTCCATATGTAGCAATTACCAATTAGGAGAAAGTTTTAAGTAATTATTCCAATAAATAGTTATAAAAAGTACTGTAAATGAAGAGCAGTGTTATTTTCTTTCTTTCTTTAGCTAACGACTGAATGTCTGTAACAACATCATGCACAACAGTGGGTCTATTGCATTTACACAGCAAGACCTAATATCCAAATCCAATTTTTATATCTCAATTTTTGTCACAAAATGGCCAATTTGACCAAGTCTTTTCAAGCATACCGTATTGACTTAATTGGTATCAAAGTACTGATGCTATTGACATCCTGACTAACTGGCTTAAAGCAGCCTGCACTAGCATGGAATATGATACATACTGATCCAAGCAAGTCTTTTCAGGGTAAAAATTGTCTTTTGAAAGTTATTAGAGTTACTTTTGCAGAGGTTTCATACATCAGAACCTCTCTCTCTTTGAAGTTATGTTGAAATCCACTCCATAGTCTCAACGCTATGCAATCTCAACGCAACTGCACTGCTTTCCCATTCTGTGTTGCACATAGCATCTGTTCTTTTATTTTTCTCTCCAACGTTGCAGGGTATTTATCTGTCCTTTCTTCCTGTCGGCCCATTCATCAGGGGAAACTGGGCTCTCTCCACAGGAGCATTACCCTGGCTCGTCTCGGACGATGATGGACACAGGTGGCCGACAACAGCCAGGGAGGGAGTCGGTGGCTCTCGAATCACTCCGCTTGTCCAGGGTTCTGGCAGGGATGTGGTGGGCTTATCATCAGTCCGCAGAAGTGCTCTGTCATGCCTCTGATTGGGTTTAATTTGGTTTCTTTCTCCTTTGCTTTGAAACTGCACCTCCCGCTTGCTTCACTGTCAAGAAAATTACTTTGAGGAAAAACACCAGTGACGCACCACATGATATAATTCGGTAATGAAAAAAACAAACGTAGCAATCGCTGTTCGGTCATGTTCAACCAACACACCTGCACAGGGTTGTGGCTGAAGATAAACAGTGGCTTTTACGGCACTGTGAGTAAGGAGTCATGGGTACGAACCGGTCTTACAAATAGGATATGTTCCTGGATCAACATCCTTTGATTACTGGACTAGTTGATTTTTAGTGATTGACAGTTCAACCTACAGTGGTGGGGGGGCGGGGAGAGTGGTGGAAAGCACTTGAGAAACAGCGTCTCTTCCGCGGCTCAGTCCGCTTTCAACTCGTGTTTTTTTTTTAGGCTCGAGCAAGAGACTGTATGACATTCACGCTACATGATTTTTACGTAGAAAGGGCGACAGCGCACCGCATTAAAAGAAATGAACATTCATGTTTTCATAACCGCTTGCCAAATTCAAAAACAAAACTAAAATTAAATCATCTTTGAGAGCAAGGGGGCCCCCTGGGGCCCTATGCAGCTTGCATACTTTGCGTATAGGGAGGATCCACTCTGCAAAAAGAGGTTTTTGCAGCAATTCTATAACCACTTTTGGCTCCCCAAAGAATTTTTCAGTGAGCAGCTCTAAAAGAACCAGTCATTACTTTAAAGAATAATCTAAAGAACCTTTTTTCCACTATAAAGAATCTTTTTTATTTAATGGAGAGGTTTCATGGATGTTAAAGGTTCTTCGCGCATCGTACATTACATTGTATTCCAAGTGTAGGAATAAGTGTAGGACTGTAGGAATAAAACAGTATTAGTTTCTTGGCCGAGGAACTGGCAGTTTTGTGTGAACTATCCGTTTAAATTTAAAAGAAATCAAATGCAATGTAATCAAATCACCTATGGCACATTTGGTGGAAATGTACGAAAACAGTTCAAGTAACTGGCTCCGGCACCAGCACCTCTTCTGGTGGAAAAGGAGTACTACAAAATCCCGATTATACCTGGAGGTACCAACCTATTGTCTCTCTTTATTTTAGGACTTCGAATCCTGAATCGCCCTCATAAGATTCTTCTTAAGTTTTATTAGAGCATAACATGGGTAATTTAATTGACTGTCTTAAGAATTAATAAGGGCTTAGCTCAGATCTCTCTAAATGTGAGAGCTGCAGTCCTTTTGATCATTCTGGATAATCTAGGCAGCATTGCAGAAGCCACATGAGGGCAGTGAAAGCTGGAGCAGTGGTTTAACAGAACGAGAATCATACTTAAACATCGATTGAACCTGCTCTGAGTTTGTTTTTGAGACAGAGGGAGAGAGAGCGAGAGAATAAGAGAAAACAGCTGCCATCATGAGTTGTTTCGAACAACATGAGAAATGTCTGTGCCAATAAAAAATTCATGAGCAAAGGTAAAATCACTGTGGCTCTGTTCCAGAACCCAGAGAGCTGCCTATTTAGGCTGTTTTTAGGGCAGAATAGGCACAATCCCTATGTAAACACTTTTTCTGAGGCGGTGGTGTAATTTTACTGTCTTCTAAGATAACTTATTTAGGCCAAATTTTAAGACAGCAATGCATGCATCCTTCTCGGAAGGCACTCCTTTAAACATATAAATATAGAGAAATAATAACTATACATAAATCAACCTGATCTCATGATGAAAACATACCTCTTGGAACGTTTTCGCAAGACGTAAAATACGTACTGCCATTTACGTTTTGTGACTTATTTGATGTGAAATGCCGCCTGGGTGGTGCTAAAAGAGTGTGTGTGTTTTTTTGTTTGTTTTTTTTTTCCCCTGAAACAGATGAACGTACATATGGTATGTTTTATGTGACGTTGGTTTTGTACGTTTCACCGCAGTTCTGGTTTGAAATGTCCGTTGAGTGGCGCTATAACTGTAATGCCATCTGCACTATACCTAAACCTACCCGACAGTATGAACAAAAGTGTAAAAACACAATCCCAAGCATGCCATTTTAGCTTGTTTTCCAATCTCTCATCTTTCAGCTCTTTCATCATGAGTCATGTTTTTGACAGGATTCATACTCAAGGATTCTGCATCCTAAGTCCAATTCCGTGCCGGCTGAGCTACCAAGCAAACATGTTACATTTGGAAAGTGAAACATATGGAGCTGTAATCATAACTGTGTATGGAAACGATTACAAGTGCTTGATGTTTCATCACCAGTGTTAATTTCTGTTGGAAACTGCAGTGATATGATATGTACTTATTGGTATGTATTTCGCATCTTGCAAAAAAGTTCCCACAGGTACGTTTTTGTCATGAGATCAGGAAGATATAAATAAAATTAATCCCAAAAAGTATTCCCTGCTTGGCCAAGATTTGTGTTTGCTATGTAGGCTGCTTTGCATTCATGAGAGAGAATAGTGGTGTTAGCTTAGCGACATGCTAACAGCAAAACTCAATACGAAAGACTCAAAATCAATATGAGCTGAATCTTCAGTGTGTATCACAATTTGCATGCCGATAGAGTACTCCAAAATGTTAGTTAGGATTATGCTTAGGAAGAACAGCAAGGCAGATAACTAGGATTTGGAACAAGAATTATTTATTTATATTTTTTAACAACAGAAACCAATGTTGGACTAACATTCATTTCATTTTATCTGTTACTACAGAACCTCTCTTTACTCCAGAGTCCTGGACAATGTTCTCCTGCAAACAACTCTTTCATGTGAACTGCACCCAGATATATGAGAAATACGACTGCCTGCCAAAATAAAGAAATCATATATGGGTTGATATGAATAGATTGCAATCTACCTAATAAATATATGTAGTTTTCTGAGAGTGCAGATACAATGTTGACAAGCTGGAGGATTCTATAGAGCCTGAGAATTTGAGAGTCTCGTTGTCAAACCAAGGCAGAAATTTAGTTACAGCTCCTAGGTTTCACCACACAAAACTTCCTTGGGTGATTTTAAATGGATTCATTTTGCTGCTGGTGCGTGCAACAAGGAAAATGTTATTCCCTTCACAGCAAGCTTGCAGTGATGTCATCAGAGAAGAAGGTAGAGAACAATCATTTCTGCTTGTTGACATGCTGGTGTCGTCTCTACTAAATTGGCACAGAACCTCTTCTCTGCTTGCAGTTTTGTTTACACATCCACAGTCGAGCATGAAGACGACAACATGGGGAATGTCCATTACACACAACAACAAGATGACACTGTTTAAGCTGTGAACAGGGAGTGTGTGAACCCCTGTGGTCAATGAACTCAAACAGAAAAGATAGAGAAAATGGAACACCTTTGCTGTTTTTGATATTTTCAGTTGGTGGAAAACAAGGGCCATGTAAGCTATTGAATAACACCTCGTACAAAAACCCTGGGACTTATGCATCAGGGGAGGAAATACTTCTGCACACATACTGGCCAATAACCATCAGTTTCCACTGGGGTTTCTTCTCTGATAAGACAGGTCATCTCAAAAAAAAAATGTTTGGATAAGAAACTACAGTAATATTATTAAAAAGTCACAGGAGTGGAGTTATTGTTTTTGTTTTGTTGTGACTGCTCACTGCACTGCCGATGAGATAATGACAACCTGATGTTCACAACTGGTTCACAAATCAGCCTGAATGAGTCCAACGGATGAACTAATTAGAACTTAAACAAATTCACTTGAACATCATCACTGCTGGTCAGTGAAATTGAAATGACTTTACATGAAAGATAAAATTATGCGTGAGTGAGATGTATTTAGCTTCGTTAAATTAAAGGTGAACTGATGATTTCTTGATTAACGATCTGAAAAGAAATGGTCTCTTAATAATAATAGCCAAACAACAGATTGTAAGAAAGATACATGAAATATTAACCCAGGCTTATTGGAAAACCAAGCCTGTGGTGACATTTCTGCAAAATATTTTGTTGCTTCTTTCACTCTTTGTGACATTTTCAAAGTGAAATTCCCGGTCAGTAGGGTGTTCAGTTTTATCTGAAACAGATGAGCGTGCATCTGGCAATGTTAGATTACATAGGCTGTAGCATGTATCATGGCAGTTCAGAAATTACATTTTTGGTAAGTGGCACTAAATGGTTAATGCTCTATTGCATTTGAACATAATGTATCATCTACACCAAACCAAACCAAACCAAAATGCATGTGTTGAAAAAATCATGCCATTTTAGTTTACTTCTACATGTCTTTGAGCTCTTTTATTGTCACTGAATGCTCCGCATTGCAAGTGCAATGCTGTACTGGGTGAGCAACCGAGCAAGTTTACCACATCAGAAAAACCATACATACAGTATATAGCTGGTTTTGTGATGCAAACATAATGTGTTCGTTTACAGTACAAATCATGTACTAGTTTTATGTGAAAATTATTTTTTATGAATCTGTAATCTGCCTCTGTAATCAGTTTATGTAAAAATTATTTTATGTATTCAATTTAAAAAGGTTTAAGAAATTCTAAACTTTGATATGAATTGGATTTAATAAAAAAGCATATTAATATAAATACACAAAAAAATATTATTGTATTAGTTTAAGTGTAAGATAAATAGTCTAGAAACATCAAATGGTTCTGGAACATGAATTTACATTAGACTAAAACTCAAAAGCAGAGAGGTGACTTTGCCTTCACATTTCAGAAGTCCACTACATGCCACTGGTTTCCATTCAAAAACAGCAGAAGGACACTTTATTTTTAAATCTACAGTATGTAGTCCAACTAAACTTTAAGGAATGGTGAATATCAACAAGAGAAACCATTTTTTATTTCTTTTGGCTTGTGTCCTAAGAATCTCAGTCCCTCCCTATCCCCCTGCCTCTGAAATGCAAACAATCCAAAATGAATCTTCTTGGCTCCAAAATCAGGCCACAAGGGGTCATGGTATTAGATTTACCCTAAGAAACAGATCTGATCCTCTTGTTTTTTAAGCATAAGACCCAAACGTGAACTTGACTGCTGAAATAATCTATATAAATATAAAACACTGGAATACTGGAGTATATTCAATAAACTTTTTGTTTATTTTTAAACCAGGCCAAGATTTTACTTAAGCCAGTGGGAGAGAAGTCAGAGTGAATTATAAAATAAAGACAGAAAAAAAAAAAAAATCAGCTCAGAGGAAGCCAATAGCAGCAACATAGAGGTTCAGAGGTTCACTAAGTTTCACTCAAAAGCCGGAACAGAACAACAAACTGTTTTTTGCTGCCAAACTAAACCTCTATGTTCTTGTTCTGGATGCCTGCAAAATCTCCAGAATTGCTAGTTTACACCACGATTGCAGTTTTGCTATGGCAAATTAAACATGGTCATTAAAAAACACATTCATTCAGAACATTCCAGCTGACTAATGTATAACTTGTAAATCAAATTGCTTATGAATTATGATCCATTTTTCTGTCGTGTTCAAACGCATGTTCTGTAAATCACATTACTGCTCTCGCCTCTAAGGAACAAACTACAGTCTTATGTTGGTTTTTAACACTATCTCATGGAGGAAAAGAAAAGAAAAGAAAGTCATGGATGTAAGATATTTTCCTGAATTTTTAACAACTGCTCCTCAAAGTCGTTCCATCGCTATAAAATATTCCTCACTGCAGTTTCTCAAAACTGTTTCGTGCAAGCTCCAAAGGAAGCCTGAGAGTAGTTAGATGAATAGTTACTCTATTTCAAAACATCCAATCATTTTTAACTTTTTATGCATGATCATTGAGTAGCTAATGCGATTAGTAATGCCACAGCACTTAACACTGGATGATGCAATTAAAACAGCCTGTGGATTTCTCATCTCCAGTGTTCTGCTTGTGTCCAGGTCAAGATGTTAATCAACTAATGTGAGGGTCATTAGCACATTGACATGGTTTCGTGCTCTGAATACTGCTGCAGCGCCTACATCAACACTTCATTTTACCACTTCAACTCTCTTATTAACCCTTGAATTTAATTATTCAGTGGCATAAACCTCCGCTCGTTGTGTTTATTGTAGTGCATTTTGCTCTTTCATAGAACTTCTTAATATAGGTGTTTTAAAATTTACCACAGAAATACTTAAAGGTACTGTTTGATATATTGCGGAAATGATGTAAGCGAGTAGAAACCTCTCTCTTTCTCTCTCCCCATAGTACCATAGTCCACTGGGAGCTTTCGTCATTAGAATTCCTTGTGTCACTTGGAATTTATTTCTATTTGTGCCAGGGAGCGAATCAGTCAATTTCATCTCCATTTCCTCCTTTCTCCCCTATGCATCTCAATGAGTCAGACACAATATTAAAATATGCCAGATAGGTTATGAGAAAAAATGGGCTTGATGCCCATCTTCTACAAGGCAGGCGAGCACGAACCGCTTTTTACAGCAACTTAAACCTTCTCTGATGAGACGTGTCAGGGTCTGCACTTTTTTGTTTTTATGTAAAATATATAGTAAATGTTTGGGGCCTGTAGTTTTTTTTTTTTTTTTTTTTTTGTACTTGTATTCATAGATTCAAAAGTGACCATACTTTTTTGTATTTGTATTCATTTTTTGTATTCACTAAAAAGTATCACTGTTTTTACAAATATTCTAAACAGCACAACCGTTTTGAACTATGATGAACTAAGAAATGTTTCTTGAGTAGCAAATAAGCATGTTAGAATGATTTCTGAAGGATCAAGTGACACTGAAGACTGGAGTAATGATGCTGAAAACTCAGCTATTCCATCACATGAACAAATCACACACACACACACACACACACACACACATATATATATATATATATATATATAGTTATTAAATTGTAATAATTTCACAATATTACTGTTTTTTTCCCCTGCATATTTACAAAAATAAATGCAACCTTGGTGAGTGTCAGAAACATCTTTCACAAACATTAAAATCTCTTACTGACAGCAAGCTTTTGAATAGTGTGCAAGTGTGTGTGTACATGTGCATTTGTGTATTTATATACACTTGACCAGCAAGAAATGTTTCCATTTTTCAGTCATCTTGGCTGGTAGACTAAAATGTTATTTTCAGAGCCTGCTTCTATCTAAAACACACAAACACACACACACACACACACACCTAATCCACTTCATACAGCAATTACTGTCAATTGAACGTACAGTTGCTTTTGACCTTTGAAACTTTCCTTTGCCTATTGATCAAGTAAAGCTCTGACACCTGTTCATAAAAAAACCTCCATGACTTTTATCTTCATGGCTCGAACTCTCACACCATGTGTGGAGTCCTGCAGTCTGTCCTACTTTATTTCCCAAGTCAAACATCACATCAAATGATGCCCACTAGTGTCAGGAGATAAACTATCTGTCAAACTGAAGTTGACTTTCAACCAACAACCATTTCATCATCCGTCTGAGTGCATAAATAACACTTATTGAGTGGGAAAAGAGACAGGAGAGACTTTCACCCTGCTATCCTGTGATCTGTCATCAGTACCCTTAAAGGTCCCTGTCAGTCAAACCCTCGATGAGAGTGGGGCCACTCCTCTTTCACCAGCCCGTTGAAATCACTGCTCTGATGGGCCAATTAGAGGTGCAGCGTAGTGTGGGGCGACACCAATGGGCTCAGTGTCTGCCGTTAACCTCCCAGATACTCGCCGAAAGACACGATCTCATGGTCGGAAAATGTCACTCAAGAAGACTGACATAATGGCAGATTGTGGAAGTGTTTTTTTCCCAACTCATTCCAACTATAAAAGCAAAAAGAGAAACTCAGTGGTGAGTTTCAAATATCAATAACTTAGCTTTCTCAGTTCTTTTCTGGTAATATGTTACACATATGTGTGTGAATTATAAAAACAGGACACTAGGTCATTCTTAACAATATGCTCATATTCCAGTTTTGTCCCTGTAGTCCTGAAGTGAAGGATTTCCCATCTGTGCAGCATCAGTCAGCCATGCTTCAAAATCTAAAACAAAAAGCAGTGTCATGAGCAGAACTGCATGTTTTATTGCTTTCAAGGGCTGGAGCAGAAGTGTAAGACTTTCTGTTCTGTCCAAAGATGGCTACTTCTACGCTTTTAACTTTTATATGTTGGCTACAACCATCATTGCCCAAGGTTCCACCAATGGGGAATGATTCAGCATTATTGCACTGGCAATTTTTGTACTCAGATTTTCTGAATGGTATTGAAATAGCTGTCCCGTAACTTTTTTTGAACAGCAATAAAGGTACAGCAATAGTGTGGTCTGTTCTGAGTGGAAAGGGTATTTTTACGTTCCAACATCTGGCCACTTTTTTAACTGGTAATCGGTAAAAAAAGTTTGGTATAAAGACTTTATATATAATGCATTATAAAAGTAGTTTTAATGTATTAATTATGCTTTATAATGAATCTTATAATGTATTATGACATCATGAATAATCATAACAACAGTTATAATATTTATCTATTTATTGTAACACCTTTAGAAAGTATAATGCATTAAAACACAATAAACAAATCTTCAAACATTATAATGCATTTTAACTTTGGCTACAAGTCTTTATGAAAATATATAATGCATTACAGTGTACATTATGAATACCCTTATAATGCATTATGCATAAAGGCTTTAAGTAAGGTGTTACCAGATGTTCTTTTTAAAAAGTTCAAACAAATTAATAAATGTATTAATTAATTAATTAATTAATTTAATTAATTAATGTTTTATGTTATTTTTAAAATGAGTGCACTGTGCTAATAACTGACATTTATTTATTCATTCATTCATTATTTCATTATTTCTTATTTCTTATTTCTTATTTATTTGAGGGACAAGAAGATTAAGAGTGACTGATTTTTGGTAGACAACACGTCTTACCACATCTTTCTTGGTACAGAATCTTATTATATGGTAGTACCTAGCTAAAAGAGAAAAATAAAACTGTCTAAAAGGAAAGCAAATTTGAAATTCATCAAGTGGATAGTCTGCTATACAGTACAGATGTTCATATTGTTATTTTTATCAGCTGGCCTAGACCTCTTGAGTCTTCATACACACACTGCTGTCTCACATGAGCAATTGTGTTTGCTTGAGATCCATGTGTGAAATACAGGGAAAATATGAGCATGATAAACATGCATGTAGTTCAGAAATAACTCTGCATGCTTCTATAACAATCCCCTTCAGTGTGATTGGTGTTCTGGTGAGTCGAAATAGGATTTGAATTACTGTATAGATGCTATACAGCACTGAGCTTCAACCTTTGCCTGTGTGTTAAATCAACCAGAGGCAAAGCTAAGCTAGTATCTTGAACTGCAGTTGCTCTTTATCGCCTCTAAATGAACTCCTCCATCTCTGGAATGTAAATGAGCAGTCTTCATTGACTTATAAATTGCTTGGTTATATTTACTTAATCTGAAGATCTTTCAGCACTTTAAACTATTTGATTGCCACTCAAGTGTGAGGCCACAGTTCAAACTTCTTTGCAATGATTTTAGGAGTACGATTAAAACTAAAAAAAAGGCTTTGAAAGCAAATATTTATTTGAGGCCAGGCATCCTCTAGGATGCTCTATAACACCAGATTAGAAACAGTATTACTGAAGTCTGAATCAATAAAGATGAACAAATATCTCTTGGCAGTCATAGGAGACGGCACCCCGTCCCTCTAACCTCCCCACTGTGGATTATCGACAGGAGTTCTTCCTGATAGACCAGATTTAGCATTTTCACACTCGATAGGGGGAACTAGACATAGCAGAGACGAGAAGTGAAGGACCAACGGACCAGTTGACAGGGTGTGAATTAGTAGCTGGTTTAACCCCTGTAATTAATGCTTGGGCCCTCTAAAGTAAGTCGGTCAGTTCAGTTTTTAATGGATATATTTACACATCACAAGCACATCACATTAAAAAAAAGGGTTTGGGTGATCAAGAAGCTCTTGATAGATTGTGTCCTAAAATGATCTACTAAAATTAGCTTTTCAAAAAAAAAAAAAAAAAAAAAAAAAATTATACAATGCCAGTAGATCTTAGTAGTGTTGTGCAAAATTCAAAATTGAATTAAAATGCCTTTTAAATTCCAATTCATTTTGTAGATGTAGAATTTTAATTCCAATTTTTAATTTAAGGAATAATTAACCCTATATAGTGGCACATTTCTAAGGCCTCTAAATTGTCAACATAATGAAAATTTTGCTGAAAAACCAATACTATGTTATCTGTTGTTTGATTGATAGTTTCTACTAAAAGGCCGTTTTGTTTAGTTTTAATTATTTTATAAAGGAAACATTAGAAAAATATTTATACTCAGTAATATTTCAATATGCACTTACTCTAAAAAACAAAACAAAAAAAACTTACATTTAAATGTGAATATCAAATATGAGACATCGGTATTTTGAGGAACATTTATTTTTTTCATCTCTCAATCGTCATTGTATTGCACTTGTCACGAATCCTGTCCATGCACTTCCGTTCACTCACCACCAGAGGTCACTCGCTCACCACATTGACTCTTGCACTACACAAACTGTTGCATGTC
>JAFVLL020000116.1:0-19817 GCA_021397915.2 Tor tambroides
GTTGAACCCAAGGTACGACATGTACTTTGTCACTGCTATGCTGCAATAAACATCTTCATCAAGATCTTCAACGTCCTCATCACTTTTTCTTACAATATATATATATATATATATATATATATATACAGTATATTCTGTCACTATATAGGGTATACTCACTTATCCGAAGTCGAGTGTTGTTTGGATTTATTTGTTTGTTTGTTTGTTTATTGTATGTAGTTTACATACTGCAAAAAAAATACCTACAAAAAAATAAGAATTACTACACATGCATGTGAACCTTGCCATGAGACATAAGAGGTTGTCATTGATCTTACCGTGCAGTTGCATCACATATGCCATTATTGAGCTAGACAATGAAATCTCTGAATTCAATAATGAAATGCCCTTAACTGAAAATTGAGTGTTTACTCTTATTATACATTACTGACACTCTATCCTCCAATTTGATACTGTTAAGTGCTTTGACACAATCTGTATTGTTAAAAGCGCTATATAAATAAAGGTGACATTGAATTATCCCGAATCGATTTACAACTGCATGATATCTTTAGCAGCATCCCGTGTCAAAATACATCGATGAAATGAGTGATATAATGCATTATCGTGCCGCACGCGTTTGGAGTGAGGCAGGACCTGGGGGAGGAGACATGTGTATCACGCTTTCGCTCATGCTTCTGTGTTTCGCCTACCAATTCCACCTCATCATGCACATTGTTCCCGCGAACTGAACGAGCGCACTGACACTAAGATCATCCAGCGTCCCTCCAGCACACCTTCATCTTCTGTGGATCTGCTCGCGTTCGGAGAGAGCTGGAGAGCTGGACACAGTAAACAGCCGTAGCTTTGCGCGAGTCGTTATTTAATTCGTCTGACTTCATGGGACGTGCTTTTAACGCGAAACGCTTTAAAGACCTACAAGTCATCGTCATAAGATCTGTTTCTGCGCTTGGAGACAATGTTTTAAAGCAAACACTGGCGAGCGCGCCTCGCTTTAAATGAGCTCAGATTGGAGAGCCACTGGGAACCCAAGCAAGGAACTAACTTGCAGTACGAAAGTAAGTTTTTTGCTTTATTTCTATCGACTGTTTTACTTGTTTCGTGATTTGTTTTGTTGATGTGTCAAAATTATTACAATGCATGACGCGATTTTGACAGATAATCGGTTGTCAGTGTAATTCCGGAGAGTTTCAACATTTATAACCAGATGTTTTTGTACAATGCGTCTCGTGTTTTTGTATAATATTCACATATTCGTCTGTTTCAGATTAAAGTAGTTTAGAAACCTAGTATTAGTCTCTAAACTGTGTAAGCTAATGTCAAGTATCCTATACCTCACTACAAAGGTGTGTTGTGTAGCCGATAGAAAAGAGTCATTTATACACTTATTTATTGTGGTAATCAAATGTATTTAATTATTATACCATTCCACCGCCCTAACTTCATTTTAACTATTTTAATTTACAAAGGTAAATGAAAAGTAAACATTTTAATCTAGCAAATAAAGTTTGGAAGCAAATATAGAACAAATAGATATAGTATGCTAACAAATACAAATCATAATGGTGTTTTGTGGCAGATGTGGGTTTAACAGAAGTGTTTGGAAAGTGATACAACCCTTTTCGGTCAGGTCAAATTTTAAAATGTAGATAAAAAAAATTGTGTTTAGATGTTGTATATAAAATTGAACACAAGAACCTGCTGATTCAGATGAGACACTGATTAATATGGTCTTAAACCACATTATGAATCAGGCTTGAAATTTGACTTTCTTACTCCCAAATTGGTTGTTGTCATGTAATTTTTTTGTACACGATCTGACCTCAGGAGGGTAGTGAGTGATCATTTATGGTAGTGATTTCACCACTGTAGCTCATTTTTGACTGGCTGAGCTGGTAAATGACTCATTAGTCATTAGTGTATCCATTTATTTCAATGGCACTTCCCTTCCACCACAGCTGGCGGAGGATCCCATCTTAGCTCATGGGTGCTCAGTTATGCCCAGTTTTCTTTTTTTACAGCATGGAAATTACATCATGACAACACTTATTGGCTGATGACACTACAAGAAAATGCACAGTCCCAAACCCTTCACTAATGACTTTCCTGTACTATAACGTTAAAGGAAGCAGACAGGGAAAATTATGTCAATTTCACGCTTTTTTTAGAGCCTCCTAAAAGGATCGGGCACTTGTGAAATCTTTTTTGCATTTTTTTCAGACTTAAAAATATTTCTTTTTTTTAAATGTGGCACAATTTAAATGTCAGAATACACCGATATTTTTGAATGACCATTAATGGAGAAAGATGGTGTAGTTACAGCATCTTCCTGAAGGGGTTATAATGGGGCCAGTGTTAACGAGCTAAACCTTGACCTTTGGTTTCTCACCCCAGTTTCCCCTACTATTATCCATTCTGCTATACACTATGTTTCAGTCATTTGTATATGATTTGAAGTGCTTATTTATTCGTTGTGGTTACAAGATCTCACTTAAACTGGATTTTTATTCATTGCGTTTTTCCTTACCAGTACGCAAGACAGTTGTTTATCCGTTTTTCTACATGTGGTTTACAGCTGTCTTTTGAAAAATGCCGAGGCTTTCGCTGTCCGAATTACACGCGTGCCTAAATAATTGACATGCATGAATGATTAATTCAGACATAAACCTGAGCATGGTTTTCATGGGAGTACAGGAGCTGGCCGTTTGTCGCCCGCGCTTCTAGAAGGCTATTGAATAAATCATCGTTCTAGAACTGACAGGAAGCGAGCCTCAGGCACTGTGAGCTCATCACGCCCTGTTATTCATATTAATGTTTTCAAAAAGGCAAAGTCTCACCAGACCTACAGGCAAATTTAGTATTTTTTTTCTAGCCAGTACAGTGGCATATGTTTGGTTGGTTCAGGGAACATTATTCCAAAGGTGAACAACATCCAGCCACTATGAGGTTTGTGAGGTGTATTAGGATGCTTAGATGGCATTTCATTGCATGGGAATGCTTACATCTACATTTTTCTGAGTTCAAGTGAGCTTTATTGTAATTCCACCGTATATGGAGACATATGAAGGAACGAAACGTTGTGTCTCACAGGACCATGGTGCTATATATTTAAACGTACATAAACATACACATAGCTAACCTACTGAAAGAATTAATGTGACACATGCATATATGTATATGCATATAGACATAAAAAGTGGATTTAGATTGGCATATTATTTTAGAACTTGGCTGAATTACCAAATGACTACCAAAGACAAGTACAGTTATTCACTGCTATTATAAAGTTAGTTTAAGAGAGATTTCTGTCTCAGCTGCATCATTTTTTTTAATTTTGAGAAATACCATATCAAAAAAAGAGAAGGGACATTATTTTAAGGAATAGTTGAGCCAAATATTTAAATTCTGTCGTAATTTATTCACCCTCACGTCATTCCAAACCTGAATGACTTTTGTGTTTTTTAATGTGTTTTTGTCCATGCTAGTCAATAGGGTTCATTTGGGTTGGTTTGCACCCCATTGACTGTCATTGTATGGACAAACATTTCTACTTTTGTGTTCCTATGAAGAAAGTAAGAGAGTAAAATAACATGAAAGTGAGTAAATTATGATATTTTTTATTTTGAACTATGCCATTAATGCAAACACTTAATCTAGTTTTTATATATACCGCATATTAACATAAATAACTTTGCACTCATAAATGAATCTCTTGCCAATGATCCTGATCTCTTGACTTTGTTCACTTAGTATATTTTTCCGCAAGTGCCAAAGTTTTTTTTCCACGTGTTTTCCTTTTTAAGCGCAGTGATGCACAGCACTATGATTGTATCCAGCACTTAGGGGACAATCACATACTGTAACAAGGACTTGCATCATAGGTGAAACACAGCAGAGATTGGATCTGCAATACAATGAGGTCCATAAATGCGTATTTGCATTGAAGTAAATTATGTAACTCAGCCAAAGTTGCAGTAGCTTTCTGTCAGAAAGCAGGGTAATGGATTTACTCAAGGAAAGCTGTGATACTTTGCCCCTTTCCCAGCATATAACCATGAATATCTTTAACATCAGCAGTGCAGATCGGCTCAAGCATTGTAGCTTTGGTTGCCTCAGCATCCCGGCTCACACTAATGTTGTTTTTTGCCTGTGTCAAGGTCGACTTGGGGTGATGCGCGCTGCCCATTTCCTCTGGCATGCGTGGAGTCTCTCACTTATGGAGATCACATCTTACAATCCATTATGATGTAGCCCAAACCCCCAGGCAGCTGTGAACTTAAGTGAAACATGGTTACACTCTTAGTGTGAACTGTGGTTGGAAAGAACAGAGGGACTGTTGTTATTTTCTCTAATCCAATAGTGCTCTAGAATGCATGACACAAATTTGTTCATCCTTATTTAGTAATATGTTCAAAATTGCACCCATGCATCTGCCATAAATTGGTATACTAAACTTGTCAAAGAAATAATGAGAAATATATGTTTATATCCCATCATAGTCCCAGTTAATTACCATATGAATGGAGACAAGTATCATTCTTTAAGGTAATGATTGCACCTCAGGCTAAAAGAGATCTAAAGTGCTTCATAAATGTAATGGAATACCTTCCGGCTCTATAGATTAATGAGGAAATGGTAAGGCCTGGTTCAGTTCCTCTTAAGCGCATTTATGTTCATTTGCGATGAAATGGAGACATAGGGATGTAACCCAAGGCTGTAATTAAACTCAAAATGAAACAGGACACACAATTTTCCCAAAGGACAGTCCCTTTCCCAAGGGAAACCTAAGACACTAACTTTTCAAATGGGTCTTAGAAGAGTGTCAGATCCATGAGGGAAAAATAGAGTTTAAGTAAATAGTTCATCCAAAAATTAAAATATTGTCATCATTTGCTCACTCTCATGACATTCCAAACCTGTGTGAGTTTCTTTCTTCTGCTGAACACAAAAGAATATATTTTAAAGAATCTTGGTAACCAAACAGTTTTGGCTTCCATTGATTTCCGTTGTATGAAAAAAAAAAAAAATGGAAGTCAGTGGGAACCAAAACTGTTTGGCCACCAACATTCTTTAAAATATCTTCTTTTGTGTTCAGCAAAAGAAAGAAAGCCATACAGGTTTGGAACGTCATGAGGGTGATTAAATGATGACAGAATTTTCATTTTTGGTTGAACTATCCCTTTAAAGACTTGGATTTCGCTTTCTTCTCGTTTATTGAAAGATGCATGAGATGATATCTATGAAACTATGATGTCCAAACCCTTACCTACATGAGTGAACCAAAACCCTTGGAAATGCAGGTCTATTTTTGGCCCGTGTCAGATGGCTCTCTCCTTTCCACTCACCTGTGTGTTGTTTTGCACAGAGAATAGACAGCTGCCAGACACAAGCAAATGATTTTATCGCTTGAGATGAAGATGCCCTCCGTTGCTGATAAAAGGGCTTCGTAAATACACAAGTGCATAATGAGAGGCCATCTAATTCTGATAGCCTACATAATGGAAATTTTTCCCTCCTGCTTTTTCACCATTCTTCCAAGGCTTATCATACTGAGTGTATGTACAGTTTGTTATTTAGATTTTCACTGTATGTAGATATTACATTGGGTATACACTACCGTTCAAAAGTTTGGGGTTGGTAGGATTTTTTTAATATCTGAAATCTCTAATGCTCATCAAGGTTGTATTTATTTGAACAAAAGCACAGTAAAAACAGTAATACTGAGAAATATTATTGTAGTTTAAAATAACTTGTCTATTTTAATATGTTTTAAAATGTAATTTATTACTGTGATGTTAAAGCTGAATTTTCAGCATCATTACTCCAGTCTTCAGTCACATGATCATTCAGAAATAATTCTAACATGATGATTTGGTGCTCAAGAAACATTTCTTATTATTATCACTGTTGAAAACAGTTGTGCTGTTTAATATGTTTGTAACCGTAATGCATTTTTGTCAGGATACTGACAGCCAATGCTGCGGCGCCCAGGGAGCAGTTGGGGGTTTGGTGCCTTTTGCTCAAGGGTCTCACCTCAGTCGTGGTATTGAGGGTGGAGAGAGTGCTGGTTATTCACTCCCCCTACCCACAATCCCTGCCGGACCCGAGCCTCGAACCCACGACCTTTGGGTTACAAGTCCGACTCTCTATCCATTAGGCCACGGCTGCCCCCAAAGTTATCAAATGTATAAAAACACTGCATATGATATATATTTCTTATTATTAAAGTTATAAAAGTGATTTAGTCAAGAGCAGTGAGAGATTTTGTCTCTTTTGTTGTTTGATAAATGAATGACAGACAGCAGGAATATTAGACTGCCCGGGTCCAATATACTGTTACACATACGTGTGTGTATTTAACCGCTCAAGCCTATAACACGGCAAAAATAACTGCCGCCTCTCAGACAGCGTGCACATATAGTGAAATGTGTTCTCTTTTGCTGCTGATTGCATTTCAATTGCTTAAAATCACTTGTTTTTAAACCGCAAAGCTTAAAAACACATGCAAACATAAGTAGCACAGCAACGTCACGTGAGTGTGTAACTGCAATAGAGACGATAGTCCAAAATCTCTACTGGTCAGTCGTGTCTACCTGTATACTCGCCCCCTTCTGCCATTGGTCAGACAACCAGTTAGCCCCACCTTCAAATTTACACTATTTGTTGAGATATTTTTACTGTGTTAGGATGCTCAAGCAGTAACAATTTGGGGAAATCAACCTGTAAATTTCTTACTTATAGATGTTTTTGCATATTAATCTGAGGTAAGACAAAAGACTGTAACATTTAAATTCATTTTTAATCCATGTTTATCAGAGTTACTTGGTTCAAAGATCAACGTCAGAATATGCCACATATTGAACAGACAGTATGTTTATCCCTCGCAGCGCTGTTTTGCTTCTTGTCAAATTAAATAAGGCATCTACTCTGATGCATGTTGTGCTACTCTGAAAATCTGTGCAAACTGCTATCGGCTTTTAAGAACACATCACAAGTAAGTTAAACCATTAGAGTCTCCCTTCTGTGAGGTGCAGGGTTCAGCGGTGTGACATATCAAAGCTTATTAAATCCAATTTAATGACCAGACAAGCTTCCAGAGCATCAGACCTTTGCTTATGTAGAGTCGCATCAGTGGATGCATGTAGTATGTAGTGCAGTAAAATATTTGAATATACACAGGACATCCATGATGCAATTAGACCACAGCTGAAAGGTGAACTCAAGGTGAACTCTTCAGGCGTCATTGGCGATGATGATCCAGTCTATCTCCGAAACAGAGGGATTATGTAAAAATTGTTGAAAAGGTAATTATGCAAATCGTGGGAGCGGGGAGTTCATGTTCTATGTCAGCGCTCTCCAGTTCCCCGCTGCTGGATGGGTCTGCCATAGAAAAGCCTGTTTTTGCCCTTGAGGTAGTCAGAGGCTTTTCTAACCACTGAATATAGCTAGATCATAAAGCAAGTGAAGTAAGACATTGCCCATTTAAACCATGGTGGATAAAGGTTGCGTGAAGGTCAGATCCTGTGATCAGTCTAAGCCATCTCAATGGATCTTTCCTTGAGCGCCGTCTAATGCATTTCAGCATTGTAGTGGTTTTTATGTATTCTCCAACAGTCACAGTGCTGTCTGGAGTCTGTCTGGAGTGCTGTCTTTTATGTCCAAGGGGCTGATTTTTATTAAAACCAACAGATTTTGTGTTTTTGTTTTTCTTTTTGTTAAATGGAAACTTTTTACCATGATTATAATTTTCGTATTTTTTCTATTTTTCTGGATCCATTTTGTGTATATGTTTTATTGTTTTAATCTTGACTTACACACAGACATCCCAATCATATACTATGAAAATCCATCATGAATATGAATATAAATAATAATGAAACATATATAATTAATTATTATATAATATAAAAAATATAATCAAAACAAAGAATTATGGGAAAGCTGAATTTTCAGCCATTACTTCAGTCTTCAGTGTCACATGATCCTTCAGAAATCATTCTAATATGTTGCTTAAGAAACATTTATTATTATTATTATTAATGTTGGAAACAGTTGTGCTGCTTAATATTTTTGTGGAAACTGATACATTTTTCTTGGTTCTTTGATGTTTAAATAAAAATATCTATTACCTTTCTTAAAGGTCTTGGAAACTTTTTACTATGTCTATAATTTATAACAGTAATTAAAAATAGTAATAGATAATTCATAATTTTATATATATATATATATATATATATATATATATGCATATACATATATATATATATATATATATATATATATATATATATATATATATTGCATATCAGAGCAAAAACCAAGCCCTGAGGTTCAAAAGAACTGCCTGTAGAGATCAGAAACAGGTTTGCGTCAAGCCACACATCTGAGGAAGAGTTCAGAAAAAATTCTGCTGCATTGAAGGTTCACAGAATCATGTAGCCTTCATTATCCATAATGGAAGACATCTGAAACAACTAGGACTCTTCCTAGAGCTGGCCTCCTGGCCAAACTGAGCAACTGATGGAGAAGGGCTTTGTCTAGACTGGTGAGCAAGAAGCTGATGGTCACTCTAGTTGAGCTCCATGATCACATATGCAGATAGGAGAAACCTACAGAAGGACAAACATCACTGCAACACTCCACCGATCTGGGCTTTATTTCTTTGTGGCCAGACTCAATCTTCTCCTCAGTGAAGACACACAAAAACCCACTCGGAATTTGCAAAAAAGCACTTAAAGTACCCTCAGACTCTGAGAAACAATATTATCCGGTTTGATGAACCTCAATTCCAAGCATAATGTTTGAAGGAAACCAGCTCTGCTCATCACCTGCAGATTACCATCCCAAAAGTAAAGTGTGCTGGTAGCAGCCTCATGCTGTGGGGATGTTTTTCAGTGGCAGAGACTGAGGGACTCAGAGTAGAAGAAAAGTTCAATGCACCAAAATATTGAGATAGCCTTAATGAAAACCCAGTCCAGAGCATTCAGAACCTCAGACTGAGAAGGTGAACCTTCTCACCTTCCAATAGGACATTGAGCCTAAGCACACAGCAAGAGTGGCTTATAGACAACTCTGTGGATGTCCTTGAGTGGCCCAGCCACAGCCTGGGATTGAATCCAATCAAATATTTCTTGAGAAACCTGAAAATGTGTATCTGCCCCCATCCAACCCGACAGAGCTCGAGAGGTGAACAGGTGAGGAGAAGAATGGCAGATAATTGCCAAATGCTGATGAGCAAAGCTTGTCGCATCAAACAAAAAAGACTTGAGGCTATAAAGGTGCTTCAGCTAAGTACTGAGTTAAGGGTTTGAATACTTATGCAATGTACTTATTTCAGATTTTTTATTTTTTTTATAAATTTACAAAGCTGTGACAGTTCTGTTTTTGCTTTGCCATTATGGTGTATGGAGTGTAGATTGATGTGGGAAAAAAAAGTAATTTAATGCAGTTTAACATAAAGCTGCAACATATCAAAATGTGAAAAAATGAAGGGGTTTGAATACTTTTGCAAGGCACTGTATATATATAGTTTAAAAATAATCAAAACAAAGAATAAAGTATACCATTTAAATAATTATTATTTATGTACTTTTTCCAAAAATAACATTTACCCCATAATTGTCATTTCTACTACAACAATTTTTTGCCCTATTGTTTTTTTATTCAACAGTTGGTGTACTTGTTTACAAAATTCTATTAGACATGAGATGAGATATGAGACAAAATCAAGGTAAATTTCAGAATATCATAGAATATTTTCATTATTCTCTCTGCATTATTTCCAATTTGTCAAATTATGCAAAAATTGCAAAAAGATTATTCAGTATATTTTGAATATATAAAATTCTAGCTTTGAATTTGCCAGTTCGACCACAGAGTGTTATTAAACACAATATATAATTTGAGGTATGGAATTGTTCTTGTTTCAGAAAAACTGAAAAACACCATGACAGGTAGTTTTGCATTGGGACAACTTACATTTTTTTAAAAAATGTAAACTTTTTTTTTTTTTTTTTTTTTTTTTAAAGCTGACTTTAGATTTTTAGAGTTCAATAGAGATTTACTAGATAATGAAACCATGATTAAAAAGAGGCAAAGTGCTTCAATCCCTCACGGCTTGTTGTGGTTGTGTGCTCTGCTCCGTCTCGGTGAGAGGCACAGAGGAGCAAGAGTGCTCTCCTGCTGCTCACTCCAGTTGGTGACATTTTACACTGACCCCTGGTGCTATCCAGTGTTCTGGTTTGTAATGACGCAACAGTTCAGGCAGAGTGACAGTGGCACAGTTGTGGCCGAGCTGCAGGGTGTTTGACTGCGAAATGTGTCTGGGTCAGACACAACGGCGTCCTGGTTAATTCAGCCTCCTGAGATCCTGATTTGGTCAAACCAGACAAAGTTCTTCATTTTATGCACTGGTTTGAAGGGAAAATACTGCACTCTCATTACATGAAAGCAGGATGAAAATACCCCAAATATTAAATCAGTGAACATGCAAGGCTTTCCAGTTGTGAGGGAATCTGAAGAGCTTTGTTTGGACCTGAGGATAAGCTACAGACATGAAAAGCATCGCTGCTGTCTCTGCAGTGTGGTCATCTCTAGTGTCCCCCCATGGCACTTATCCAATTATATGGCAAAGGCTAATGACCGAAGTTACCATCTCTGTCCTCTGCTAGTTCAACTTTCTGAAGTCACGACTGTTTAATGGCATCTCCATCGATTTGGACTCAGTGTTCTATCTAGCATATGGAGTTCTGGTAAAGCCTGTTCATGCAATCCTGCCAATCACAACACTAAGCCAGAGTCCTAATCAGGTGTGACAACAAAGTTTGTGCACAATTTGAGGATGTTTTGAAGTTCCAATTCTGTTTCTGAATTCGATTTAAATTTAAATTGAGGTAGAAGACTTTAAAATGAACTTTAAAAATTATTGTGAATTTTAATTACATTGTCAAAATATACACTACCATTCAAATGTTTGGGGTTAGTATTTATGTATTTATTTTGAAAGAAATTAATAATTTTATTAAGGATGCATGAAATTGATCAAAAGTAACAGACAATAAAGACTTTTACATTGTTACAATAATGCTGAAAATTCAGTTTTGCCATCACAAGAAATAAATTACATGTAAAAATTATTATTAACATAGAAAACTGTTATTATAAATTGTAATAATATTTCACAATATTACTGTTTTACTGTCTGTTTGATCAAATAAATGCAGCCTTGATGAGTATAAGAGACTTCTAGTAGACTTCAGTAGTGTATTTATTTGTATTTAGTTTATTTATATCATCATTTTTAATACATTAGCTTGTTGAACATTAGAAAATATTTAATGTTTATCATACAACACTTAGTAACATTCAGGAATGGGACAAGTGACTCTTTTTTGAGTGAGTCACTGAATCATTCATTCAACTGATTTGTTCAAAAACAGTTCATGAATTCAGAATCGCATACTGCCCTTTTTTTTTTTTTAAACCATATCTTTGTATTCAGCAATTCATTTATTCAGGAACTGCTTTATTAAGAGTCATTGAATCATTCATTCAAATGATTCATTTATAAACATTGATTTATTCAGAAATACCACTACTAAGAGTTGCTTGCAAGTAGCTAGCAAAATTTAAATTAAAAAAAAAACTTTTTATCGCTTGCTGCTTTATTGCACCTGGTTATAATGCATTGAAGAAAGTATTCAGCTATCTACATAAAGTTTCTTTGAACTTGTTTATGGTCTTGCTAAATAGGGACAGTTTGTTTTCTTGGCTCCTAAAGATATTTGTTGCACACCCTTCTAATCTTTCACAGCGAATCTTTCAAGCCAAAATACTGGCAAAACAAACAAGTCCAGATATCAGCACTGTATAAATAATTCATCAGTTCACACAGTAAATCATTTTATGTAGCTTTAGTTTATCTGCGTTTGAGTTATCTGTCACTTTCTCAATCTGTCTCTTTCTCTCGCTCTGTCACCTCTCACATTCTCTCTCTCTGGACCATATCTGATCAGATCTCCTAGTGGGTGCCGTCTGCCCCCATCTGCCTCAGACTGCCTTGCTCCATGTTCCCCGTGGAGCTTGCCATCATTAATATTGCTTTCACATGTGTGTTATGAAAAAAACCCAGTGGTACTCACCCGCACCTGCTGTCGGTGCTGTTAGGTGATGCTTGGGCAAAGAGGGAGAGACACAATGTCTTTAGAGACTGTGAGCTAATGGCTAACATGTAGAAACAGATGTGGAATTCAACATTCAGTGAACACGATCAATAATGTGGAAATAAAGCATTTTACTGAATTGTTTGCAGGGTTTTGTAGCCTTTTCTTTAAATTTTGACTAATAAAGTCATTGGTGGTGTTGATTATTATTTTTGTATGCAAAATTCTCATAGTAAAACCCCTGCTGAAAAGACTGCTGGTTCAGTCCTGGTGTGGGCTGATGGACCAGCATAGCTGTGTTTACCAACAAATAATGAAGCATGGCTTGCAATATAAGCTAGTTAAAGAGATAGTTCAAACAAAAATGACAATTCTATCATTTACTCAGCCTCAAGTTGTTCCAAATCTGTATGAGTTTCTGTTTTCTGTTGAGCAAAAAAGATGATGTTGACGGTAGCTGTTGACTTCCATTGTATGGGGGAAAAAAAAAATAGTATGGAAGTCAATGGGTACCGTCAACTTTTTGGTTACGAACATTTTTCAAAATAACTTCTTTTGTGTTCAACAGTAGAAAAAAACTCAT
This sequence comes from Tor tambroides, assembly GCA_021397915.2. Taxonomy (NCBI): domain Eukaryota; kingdom Metazoa; phylum Chordata; class Actinopteri; order Cypriniformes; family Cyprinidae; genus Tor; species Tor tambroides. The sequence continues at coordinate 12,745 of JAFVLL020000116.1, forward strand.
ACAGGTTTGGAACAAGTGGAGGGTGAGTAAATGATGACAGAATTTTTATTTTTGGGTGTACTTTCCCTTTAAGAAGCCTGGTGTGGGTCACCAGTATCTCATGCAGTGTAAAAGTAAAAGCACAGTAAAATTTGTTTTTTGTTTTAAATAAAACATATTATTGGAGCATGTTTTACAAGAAAATACTATTTCAGTCTTTCTACTTTAAAATGTCATGTATAATGTTCAATGTGTTACTTGTCATTCTTTGTAATTCTTTGTGAATTATTTTTTCTGAAGGTAATTTTTAGTGAGCTGGCCTTTTATATAAATGTACATAAAATAAATTATATATTTATTTTATTATATAAATATAATGGGTAATATCTAGCTTTTGAAGTAAAATGTGTGATTAACTCTTTTTTTTTAAATTAGGGGCTTTTGGTTTATTTGGCATATTAAAATTATTGCAAACCAATAAAATCAAGTTTTAATGCATTAATTCCAGTTTCTGTGAATTTATTCCTAAAAATATCAGAGCTGACTTGGTGAAAGCAGACTTTTTTAGTGATGACACTTGCATTTTAATTCTTAATGTATTCAGTGCTGTAACAACTGCACTGATTTGTAAAACAGATTCAGGGAGTAATTGTGTAAATGTGGCGTGCAGGTAAGCAAACACTGTAGAGAAACATAATTTAACACTCTTGATTTTAATTAAGTTTGTGGTAAATTACTCTCTAAGCTTTGCTCTCCATTATGAGTTTCACCTACTAGCTTTCATGTGTTTTCTTCTAATAGTTGGAGAGCTCCAGCTACTGTGTTGGATCAGAGACGAAGTCTACGGCTTCCGGGCCATGAGTAGTTTTAAGGGCCAGGATGTGGAAAAACAAGGCATCAAGCTGCCAAAAAAATGGATTGATCCAAATGAAAAAGTAAGTTCAGTTTCTTATTTACTCTTCTTTTATGCTTTTTTATTACATTTATGAATGTAGGGGTAGGTACTTTGCAACTGTATCTTGCTAAGCAACTATTCATAGTTGACAGTAGTTTAGCAGTCAAGCTGATTTGCTGCTCATGAAACAATTCTTATTTCTATCAATGTTGAAAACAGTTGTGCTGCCTAATATTTATGCGGAAACAGCGATCAATTTTTTTCTAGGATCCTTTGATGAATAGAAAGTTCAAAAGAACCCCTAGTAAAAAAGTAATATATTTAAAATACATTTATTTCATTCTAACTATAGTTCAGATCTGTTAACACATTTACTGACATATCGCTCGAGACTTGCTGATATAAAAATTATAATTGAACTCTATTTGGAGTACTACTAAAGCACATTTCTTAATATTAAGCCTTAAATGTGTTTTAATGTCACTATTGATGAGGATTGTATGATCTTAGAATATTATCTGTCAGCAAATGCAAGATATTTAAAGTGTACCAAAAGTATACTTACAGTAGTTCCACTTTAGCACATACTTAGCATATACTTCAGTATATCTGTAGTTAGATTTCACTACTACTTCTGCACAAATAAAGTGCATTACGTACAAAATTAGTTGTTCCAATTTAGCAGACTTTAAGTATACCAGTTTTGTATACTAAAAGTACAATTGCAGGGTTTTTTATTAAGTACATAAATATGTAAATGTATTTCAAATACATTTTAGTGTATTTCTTTTTCACTACACTCTAAAAAACAGTGGGTTAAAAACAACCCAATTTGCGTTGTTATTAACCCAAGGGCTGGGTAAATATAGGACAGAACCCATATTGGGTTAATTTTACCCAGCAAATTGGGTTATTTATTTAACCCAGCAAAATGGGTTGATTTTACCCAGCTAATTATATTATTAATATTACTAGCTTTTTTTTTTTTACTTCATACATTAAATAATATTTACAGATTAATTTAAATCCTCTAAACTTTTCTAAAATACTCCACACAACCACTGGTTTGCATGATAACTTATTATTTATAATAATAATAAGTTAAGCATTATTTATATTGTTTTCAATAGGCTATACATATTGCCTATATTTAAACTCGTTTAACAAACATTAGAAGAAACATTCAACATTAAACAGAAGTAGGCCTAATTCACGTGTAATCGACCAGTCTCTGTTATTCTGTTTCCACCGTAACGGCGCTGGCTCTCGTGCCCAAGCTGGAGTCGTGTTCGGTGGGGAACTGCTCACGGCTGAGACCGCCACCCTGCGTTTCACTCATAGCCAAAATATACTGCGACTGCCTTCATAACCTGCCTGAAAACAAACAGTAAACAGCTCTGAGGACATGTTTTAAAGTATTATATTCTTTATCTTTATGAATAAAATCGTTTATTTTATGCAAAGCACCAGGATTTTCAATCACGCGAAAAGACCGCGACACACAGGTGATTCACATCACACGCCTGTATGTTGCTCTGCATAAAATTGAACGATATACAGCACAGTAACGATTTTATAGATGAAATAAAATGTACACGAACCTGTATTTTACCAAAGAATGCATCAATTCGATGGCGCTCAGAACTGCTCTCTCGTGAAGAGAAGATGCAAAAACTCAACTGCTGGGCTACGTCTGACCCAGGATCTGAGTGACACAAAAACTACCCAAACATAGGGTTGTTATGTCTGACCCAGGAGCTTCAAAACAACCCAAACACTGGGTTGTTACATTTGACCCAGGGGCTGGGTAACACAAAAATTACCAAAACACTGAAAAAATAACCCCAAAAAAATGACCCAAAAGGCTCAACCCAGCATTTGGGTTAAAAAAATAACCCAGGATTTTTAGAGTGTAGAGACAGCATTTATTTTAAATAGAAATCTTTTGTAACATTATAAATGTCTTCAATGGCAACCTTAGAAATATAGCTTTAGTGTTAGAAAAGTGTTTGATTATTGCTTCAGCTGTTGGAAAACTACTGTATTTCGAAAGCAACAATAGATGATACCAAAAACAGTAGCGCCACTACTTTTAGTTACTTTCCAACACTGAAATTGATTGTCCTTCTTTTAGTAAGTTTTGTAAGATGATGGAATCTGATGTTAACTGCTGTTGTTTAACCTTTTCTTTCAGCCAAACTTTAATGTTTCTTTTCTGTCTTTTTCCATTCTTGACGGTAGATCCCCACAGACCGTACGATGGTTATTGGGGGAGTTGTGGGAGGAGGAGACGCTTCCGATCTTTCAGCAGGTCCGTTGAGAAAACGGCGTCAGCGCTATGTGGAAAAGGACGGCAAGTGCAACGTCCACCACGGAAACGTGCGTGAAACCTACCGTTACCTGACGGACATCTTCACCACACTCGTGGACTTAAAGTGGCGCTTCAATCTGCTGGTCTTCACGCTAGTCTACACCACCACCTGGGTGTTTTTTGGCTTCATTTGGTGGCTCATCGCCTACACCCGTGGAGACCTGGACCATACTGATGACAACGAGTGGACGCCGTGTGTCAATAACCTCAATGGCTTCGTCTCAGCGTTCCTTTTTTCCATCGAGACCGAGACCACCATTGGTTATGGGTACCGCGTCATAACGGACAAATGCCCCGAGGGCATCATCTTGCTTCTGGTGCAAGCCATCTTGGGCTCCATCGTCAATGCCTTCATGGTGGGCTGCATGTTTGTGAAAATCTCACAGCCAAATAAACGTGCTGAAACGCTCATGTTTTCCAACACGGCTGTGATATCCGTGAGGGACAGCAAGTTGTGTTTGATGTTCCGCGTTGGTGACTTGCGTAACTCGCACATAGTGGAGGCCTCCATCAGGGCCAAGCTCATCCGCTCTAAGCAGACCAAGGAAGGAGAGTTCATCCCCCTAAACCAGACGGACATCAACGTGGGCTTTGACACAGGGGACGATCGGCTGTTCCTGGTGTCACCGCTGATCATTTCCCATGAGATCAACAAGAACAGTCCCTTCTGGGACATCTCTCAGGAGCAACTGGCTCGAGAAGAGTTTGAAATAGTGGTCATTCTGGAAGGAATGGTGGAGGCCACAGGTAAGAGTAGGATCATGGAGAATGAGAGAGTGAGGGGGAGAATGAGTGCTGGCAAATGCCATAATTACACCGTTACATAGGCAAAGACATTTCTCCATTGACTGCCATCCAATAGGTGACATGTATTTTTGGTAAAATAATAATAGTATTTTTTGTAAGCAAAATTACAAATATTTGTTTAATAAAATGCTCAGTGAATGCCATTCAGGGATACTGTAGTTACCAAACTAAAAAAAAAAGTTAATAAAACTGAAATAAAACAGATGTTAACTGAAATAAAATACAATATTTAAAAAAAAACTTATTTCAGCTAGTTTCCAAGGCAACATTTCTCGTTTTCATATAGTTTAACTTGATGTATTAAAAAATTAAAGCTGAAATAAAAATTAATAAAAACTATACAAAACTACAACAAAAACTAATAAAAATGACAAAAACACGCAACATGAAAGCTTTATGAAACTTTATGAAAACAAAATATTGACAAAAACAATAATAGTATTTCAGTGATACTAAAAAAACACTGCTGCCATTCAAAAGTAGACATGTATTTTAGTTAGAAAACAAAATTGTTATTTGCTTTCTATGTAGATAGATAGATATAGATATGTATATGGATGTATGTATGTATGTATAACTGTTATCAATAATATACAATATTCAATTCCAAAAAATGATTTACTTAAAACTCAACTGATTTTCTTCCATTGAATGCAAATTGTATTTTTATGAATATTCTGGCTGTTGTTCTGTGTAATGATAGTGTGATAGCAAAGGAGTTGTCGAGCTCCAAAATGGCAATAAAGAACCATAAAATGTTATCCTAAAAATCTATAGCATCATTTATATATGATATGAATCATGTACTTTATTTCAAGTCTTCAGAAGCTAAATAATAACTTTTTTATGATGAAAAGTCAGTTGAATCTTTAAGTTGAATGTTTTCAATGAATCTGTTGATCCAGATCACAAAACTGAATGATTCATTAAAAAATAGGAGTGATCCAGTTTAACTGCTGACTCACTGATCTGGTCGCAAAGGTTAAATGCTATTACATAAATTCAGAAGAGTTGGAATATACCACACAAGTCACTTTTATGATACTATTACTGTGCTTTTGGGTGCTTCAAGCAGCTTGACAGCCCTAGTCCTCATTTACTTTAATTATCCTGAAAGGGGTTCCCAGAATCTCCTTTAAAAATTCTTATTTTGTGTTCCACGGTAGAAAGAAGGTCATAGAGTTTGGAACAACACGACTGTGAGTAAATGTTTTCTGAAGTGATGCTGGATGCACAGGCCAAGTTACTGCCATTGAGATGAATGGGAATGGGAATGGATGGCTCTCTCCAGGTATATCAGAGCTCTTTGGATGAGTCAGGGGTATTTAAATGGGTGTTGCCTGCACGTCAAACATGAAAAGTGACCAGATTTACCACAGTTCCCCTGGTAACAGAATGATGACAGCAGGGCGTAATGTGGTATTTTCATGGGATTCACTAATTATATTGACAGTGAATTCATGTGACAGCAGTTGCAATTACACATATGCTAATTAGCTTTTGCATTGTGCTCTGTGTCAGTATAGACAGATATTGCTGCCTGCATGGAGCAGAAGGATGGAGGACTCTTGAGATGTCTCTAAGACAAGCTCATGGCCTGTCAATAGAACCGCCTCAGGGAAATTAGCGAGCAGAAGACAATTGAAAGAACTATAATGCAATTTCGCTCTCACGCACACATAAATACACACACACACACACACACTCTCCTACATCTAAAATAATGAATCATTGCTCAGGAGTGGGATGCAGTGAGTAGCTTGATTCAGTCCACAATCATCACTTGTTCAGTGCAGTTATACTTTTTTTGTCTCACGTCTGACATTCAAGAGCATCCCACTTTCAGTCGATGTAGGTTTAACCGATCTATTATTAGACAAAAAGCAGGATAACAGTAAAAGAATCAGTATCATTCAGGTCAGGACTGTACCTCAAGGCCTAACGAAATTGGAAAATTATAAAGAATAATTATTGATTTCCTAAATAAAGCCCTTTTTGGGGCTTTAAAGTGATAAGTAATGGAGATTTAGGATTGGTAGCTCGTGGCCAATCAGAGTAATGACATCAGGGAGACGAGTAATGAACAGAGAGTCCAAGTCTAATAACAAATATAACTGTTCTCATTGCATTTCTAGTTTGAGTCTCAATCTGAGCAACAACTCACTCTTAAAGAGATGGTTTACTGAAAAATGTTAATTCTGTCATCATTTACTTACCCTCAGGCTGTTCCAAATCTGTATGAGTTTCTTTCTTTTGCTGAACATAAAGGAAGATACTTTGAAGAATGTTGGTAACCAAACATTTAGTGGTAGCCATTGACTTCCATAATATTTTTGCCATACTATGGAAGTCAATAGCTACCGTCTATGTCAAAATACCTTCTTTTGTGCTAAGCAGAAGAAAGAAACTCATACAGGTTTCAAACAACTAGAAGGTGAGTAAATCATGAACTATCCTTATAAAAATGGAGTTGTTCACAGAAAAATTGCCATCACTCACCCTTATGTTGTTTCAAACCTGTATGACTTTATTCTTTGGAACACAAAAGAAGATATTTTGGGGGGGGGGTTTGTTTTGTTTTTTTGGTCCATATAATGAGCATCTGTCAGGTCCAAAACAACATTGAACCCTCTTGACTTTCATTATATTGACGAAACGAGACACTTTTCTAAATATCTTATTTTGTATTCCACATAAGGAAGAATGTCATACGTGATTGGAACATATTGTCGATTACCACAGACAAGAAAAAAAGGTCACACTTTATTTTAAGGTCCAGTTCTAACTTTTAACAAAGCATTTACTATGACTTTTTCCTTAATAAACTCCTAATTAGCTGCTTATTAATAGTTAGTAGGGTAGTTGTTAAGTTTAGGTATTGGGCAGGATTAAGAATTAAGAATATGGTCATGCAGAATATGTTCTTAAGTGGTGTGTGGCCAAGTATGGTGACCCATACTCGGAATTTGTCCTCTGCATTTAACCCATCCAAGTGCATGCACACAGTAGTGAATATACACC
>JAFVLL020000119.1:0-22066 GCA_021397915.2 Tor tambroides
ACTTCATTTTTTAGCATACAGTAAAATACATAATACTGATTTTTACCAACTCAAAATACCAAGAAGTTCACTAAACTTACAAAAAGTAGTTGGAACATGTTGCCTTAATTTTTTTTGAGTTGAATCTAAATAACAGTTTTTACAGTGCACACTGTAAAAGATAATGCACTGTTAACTTAGTAAAATTGCGTTCATCTTATTTGTTTCTGCTCTGTTGACTTTACTCAGTTTGATCGAGTTTATATTACTTTCTGTTACTTAAAGCATTGGAATTAAGTTCAATAAACTTAATTTCTTTGTGTTAAATGAAAAGGTCAAACATGTGGCTCCTTTGTGCATGTGTTATAGACAGAGTTGCACATTAGTTTTTCAGCCTGGTTCTCATAAGAGAACATGGAGATTTGGTTTGGTCCTCACACTACACATGGTGTGACCCATTAAATAAATAAAAAATAAAAAAATAAAACGATTAATCGCATTCAAAATAAAAGTTTTTTACATAATATATGTGTGTATACTGTGTGTATTTATTTTGTATATATAAATACAAACACATGCATGTATATATTTAAGAAAAATGTTTATATATTAAATATATTTATAACAAATTATAAGAATATAAATATATAAATGTATATAGCTACATGTAAATATTTTCAAAATATATACTGTATGTGTATGTATTTATTTATGTGTACACAATAAATATACACAGTACACATACATTATGTAAATAATTATGTTTTTATTGTGTTTGATTGTTTTGGTTAGCTGTATTTTTTAGTTATTTTTAACCTAATCAAAATAACCCAACTGCAGTTTGATTGAGATTAATTGGAATGCACAATGAATTTTTTTTTTAAAAAAATCATTTTTGAAAATTGATAAAAATTGATTTATCTGATTTTGCAAATGAACTCTTCATGTATATATAATAAATAAATAAATAATAGAGATACTATTATTGCACTTTATTTACTTAGTTTTTTAAATAAAATAATAAAATAATAAAGTGTGATAATACTATTATACATTATTTTAAATATTGTAAAATAAAAAGCGAGTATTAAATAAAAATACAATTATTATATAGTAAACTTTAAAAAAAATGCTAATATTTACTTATTTTTTAATATGAATTTTTCATCATTTTCAAACTTAAAATCAGCAGGCTTTTATTTTGGCGGGTTGCCGGCGCTTCAGACAGACGCGTGCCAGCGCGAGCATTTTCAGAAGACTTTTGCGTGCTTTTTTATATTGTCAAACGGCGGTAAGTTATTTACTTCCAGAGTCTATAAATATGTAAGTAAAACACTGTAATGTTTAAAGTGTCGTCAGGTGGTAATTGAAGCAAAATAAACCCTTTTAAATTAGACGCGAAATTAACGTCTAATTCTGAAGGGACGTAACGTTAAGTTTAGTTAAACATGATGGCGCAAGCAACCCCGAAGACTGAATATATTAATTCTGTATATTACTAAAGAATGAAGATAATACCACCGCAATAGATTCTGTATGCAACTGACTTTATTCTGCGTTGAGGACACTTTATAAAACCTACAGAGGATGGGACTCGGCGGCCTTCACTAACATGACGCAGTAACGTCATCTGACAGCCGGACGGTTGGGTGCTAAGCCAAAGGTAAGCTTTATAAATGTATTTTTATTCGTCGTTTTGTCCATGTAACGTTACATTTCACACTAAATTTATATTGTTCTGTGTTAATAAGTTTTCAAATTCGCCTATTTGTTATTTTACATAGACTACTTCTATTGGTGTATTTGCGCGGGAAGTGGTTCAAGATACAGTCTGGGGTAAATTTGTTTATCCCTTTCAGTTGTTTAAATTGGTCACTAAAACACGTAACTTTACAATAATATATTTCATATTTTCAAACCTTTATCTGGTGTGAAGTGTTTGTTCTTGTAGTAAAATAGGCTTTGTCGTGGATCCCGGATACTCATGCAAGCCTGTGAGAGGCGTTTACAATTTAAAAATAATTTTAAAAAGCACACTGAAACGATACAGTAAAGACTAAATATCAGTCTGACAGAAGCCAAAATGAGCTTTGTGAAGATATATATATATATATATATATATATATATAATGATAATCGTTTTTCATTTGTGTTTCAGGGCAGTTCATGAAGTGAGTTCTAGTTCCATCTGCCACATCAGACTCTGTATGGAGGCCCTTATGTGTGCACTTTTCATTATTGTGCAATGCATACAGGTATTATTCAGGTACATGAACACTTGACTATGGCATGAATAATGAATGTACTGGAATTTTAATTGGTTAATTGCAGTTGAAATAAAAATGAATTAGAAATTTGCCCCCAATTCAGCTCCAAAATGTGAACACAAAAGGTTTTGAACAGTAAGATTTGTAATGTTTTTTGTTTTTTTTTGTCTCTTCTGCTCACCAAGCCTGCATTTATTTAATCGTAAGTACAACAAATATAGTAACATTTTTTCAAATATTTTTAAATATATATTTAAAAATATACAAAAAATATTTAAATATTTTGAAATATTTGTTGAGCAGAAGAGACTTAAAAAAAAAACAGACCTTACTGTTCAAAAACTTTTGACTGGTAGTGTTCTTTATGGACCCAACTAAACTAAATTGTTTGTTATTTGAAAGTAAAGTTTATTTATTTTCTTGATTTTTATACAAACACACTGTGTCTGTGCGTTAATTTGCATGAGTTTTAATTGAATGCAGCCTAAGAGTGTTCATTTTGTCAAGCAGTATAAATGATGTCTAAATGAGACTGCAGTTATTCCTAGTTAACCAGTTTGTGTTAATGGCTCTCATATCATTTCAGGCATATGCTAAGAACACGCTTAAGCAGAAGTGTCAGCGAGTGACTATTTAATGGATTATGCATTCTTCTTTCATGTGGTCGAATTGTGGTAAGTTATTTACTTTGACAGTCTTGCAATATGTAAAGAAAAGGTAGTGTAATTGTAATGTTTGAAGTGTCTGTTAAATTAGTCCCAAAAAGGCCACGTCTCATTCTGAAAGTGTTCACTAACAATAACAATGTCAATAACACCTGATGTACTTGTTACATCGTAAGAAGTATGGCATCTATGCTAATATTAGTCTGTTTCATTCTTATTCTGAGGTCACCGTAGCCACCCGGACCCAGTCTGTATCCAGATCAGATGTTCACTGCAGTCACCCGGATCCAGTCCGTGTCCAGATCAGATGGTGGAGACAACTCTATAGCCCTGAATGTCAGCGGAGACCATGTCAACTAGATGAGCCCCAAAGACAGATCCCCAGTGAAGGCCTCATCAACTATACGGCCATTGGCACAAAACCTCAGCAAAGACCACGATGACAAACACCACGTTGGTTCGTCTGGCCCCCCGACTGAGCCTGCTTTCTACCAAGGTTTTTTCTCCATTTCTGTCACCTTTGGCTTGTTTATTTGGGGACACTTAATTTTTGGGAATATTAATGACTTGATTGCAGAGACACTATTTGAAGGGAACTGAACTGAGCTGGATGATGATGACATCACTGAATCAACGATGAACTGACTTTAACTGAAATATTCACTGTTTACTTTTGTCCTCTTTTTAGAGCTGCTTTACTGAATAACTGAATTTTGTTTGCATTATTGACACTTTTCCTGTTTAACAATGTAAAGCTGCTTTGACACCATCTGTAGTGTATGAAGTGCTATGTATAAATAAGGGTGAGTTGACTTGCTTTTGACAATTCTTCATAGAAATGTTTGTGTGCAGTCTGTTTTGAACAATTTAGTATTTTTGAGGATTGTATTAGTAGCCTTCAATGTGAAAGAAATCAGTAAAATAAGATTACATCAAATCAGTCTCAAGTGAATTGTAATTACACAAATACAATAAGTTGTGGTTACTTAATTTTCTCAAGGCAACGGGTTTCCTCAATTTAAGTAGACAGAACTCAGATTAACTTGTTAGTTTTAAGTTACGTAGATTCACAATTTTAAGTAATCTCTATTTAATGAATTTAAGTTAGTCCAACTTAAAATAAAAAGTGACCACAACACAGTTTCTTTTGTTTGTTAATGTAACTCAGAATTGTCAAGTTCACTTAACTTTTTTCTTTTAATTTTGCATGAATTTCCTTTACTTAATATTTTCAAGGCGACGGGTTTCCTCAATTTTTTTTAAGTAAAGTCAACTGATCGCTTTTTACGGTGCATATATCTTTCTAGTCATAAAGACCCTCTCAAAAAACTCTGTCAAACACTGGTCCATTAAGACACATTTGGAGATTAATCTTCTAAAGAAGGAACATAAGACAGCTTGGGTGAGCTTTTTGTCTTTGGATCATGTGTAAATCCATTTTGTAAAGACATGAGCCCCCCAAAAATCCTTTACTGCTCAGTGGGAAGAAGTCCGACCAGGCAACCCAGATTATCCAAAAGTCTTAAAGAGATTATACAAACAATCTAATTGCTTGTCTCTCAATTAACTAACATATGCTGGACTGTGATCTAATGGCTTAAGTGTCAATTTTGTTAGATAAACACATATGCACACACGCATATGCTCATGGACTCACACGCACAGCCTGTCGGCCCAATAGTCCAAGCTCAATTACTGTGTGCTGTAGGCAGCCTGTGAGAGTCAGAGGAGAGGACAACAAAGGTTACTATTGGCAGTCTGTTCTAAGCCAATGCGTCTTCCCTATAGTGCACATATCAGTGTGACATTTACCTGCTCATCAATAGTGGAGAGCTGAAAACAACTGGTGTGCCCCTTTGTTCTTCCCTTGAGACATTTGTTTGAGGATGCTTACTATAAACGTGTGTCTGTTCGTTTGGGAGAGTGCAAGTAAAAAGACGTATGAGTCACTTGTGAACAAGTTCTAGGTGGGGGTTAATTTGTAACCTTTTTTAAGCAGCAACTGAAAGTTTTCTTGGGAATCTAATTGGAAGATCACATAGATTTGTATCTGTTTTTATCTGTTTGTTGCTAATCAGTTACAAAGCAGTGGAAAATGATACCCTCTAACATTGTTCTCTTTGTACTAAAGCATAAATGACACACTATGAAACTTTCTACCTCGAGGCTTATTCATGAAAGAGATTTCTTGATAAATACAGCAAACTCCTAATTATACTATGCAATATAAGTTGAATCTCAAAGAAATCCTACTGGGAAATACAAATTATACCTTTGTGAACTGAAGACAAGAGCATACGGTCAATCACACAACAAATCCATAAACTGCATACATTTATTGATAATGTTATGAAATGAGTTCAGCAACTGGGTTCTTGAAGAAAAGAAAAATCATTTGCATTCATTTTCTCCAGGGGAACTGATTTTTAAAGGTAACTTATAACCCTTTAAAGACACACCTACTGTGAGATCTGAGATTTGATAATCAAAGGTATATGCTTTTGTTGAAGTCATTACTCTGTATTATTTAAACTTATTTATTTTACTTATGATTCTGCAAATAAATCTCCACCAATCAGAGAGCTGAAACAAGCAAATCACTCTTTAGTGCCCACCCACCCACTTGTAAATGATATTTCTCCATTGTTTTAATTTAATTATGTCATTAACAGCGCTTCAAGTATACAGTCTTCTACCTTTGTCTTTGTGCTGTATTTTCAAATACTTTCTTGCTTCAATTTGGAGTTTGTAATGTTGTGATTCACTTCACAGCTGGCTTGGTTCATGGCTTTAACAAAGACTTTCCAATGGGGGAAAAAATGAATGGGAAAACACTTTCGGAACCAAGGACACTGAAAAAGTGGGCGAGCACTGTTGCACTCTGTTAAAATGGCTAATTTGATTGGCTGATGGTAGAGTACTCAGAGAATTCTGTTAATAAAATATTTTGACAGATGCACACAATGACTTGATATTACAGGAAACCAAATTGTCACTCTTAACAAAGCCACTGTAAATGCTGTATACATGTACTTGAGTGTGCAATGATATTGTTGGATAAGAATATGGTAGTGAAATGACCATGCAGGCATGTTTATTTTGAAGTGCATGTAAGGTGATAGAGTGGGCTGTCTTTGAAGTTCGTGACAGTGATTGTAGTGATTTGTCAGTAAAGTGGTACATAGTAGTGTATGTTATTTCCCGGGAAGTAGGCAGGGTGGTTTGGGGAAGACAGGTGGCCCAGTCTGGAAACTGTCGACTTGAAGAACATTTCAGTCATTAGAGAAGTTTTGTGCTTGTTACTTGCAGTGTGGGTGAGGCAACTTTGAAACATGTCAAGTTACAAGATGCTCATAATTTAAGTGAATTAAACTACAGTTACACTAGTCTAAAACACTCTTTTAAAGCAGCTTTAGATGGCTGATGATATAATTTCTAATTTAATTAGAGTCATTTTTCTGGCAGAGAAACAATGAGGGTGTATTAATGAATGAACAAATCTCAATTAGGGTGACAGAATTAAAATTTAAGAAACATTTATGCTAAATACAACGTCGACTAAAATACACTAATTAATTGGCAGTATTTTTGTGTGTAATTTTTATTAAGAGATTCTGAAATGCAAATATCTTAATCATATCATAAGAAATACGGTTTTCATTAAACTAAAATGCTCCATTTAAAATTCCACATTATAATTGCTCAAACAATGAAGCCTAATATTTGATCAAAATATCAAAACTGGAAAAGACTCAGGGGATAATATCCACTGGGATAAGCATCATTCCATCACGGATATGAAAGATGGCACATGAACGTGTGTTATCTCTGAACATGTTTTTTCAGCTCAACATACACATTGTCACACCCATCTGCCAAGCTGTTACTCTGAGAAGTACAGTAGCTGAAATTGGCTCAGAATTACTATCCCAGGCCTGGTCTAGAGGAACATAAAAGAAGGTGTAATTGCCATGTTTAGGGGCAGAAGGAAACATGGGCATCAAACGTAGAAAGCTCTGCCTATCACCGATCCGGAGAGAGTGTGCCACCACACTGACGGAATCCATAATAGCCACCTTCGCCCGATTTGAATGACAGCTCCAGTAGTTCCTAAATAGAATGGTGCTGCATTGTGAGAGACACGGAGGAAAGGTCTGAAATGAGATGCATGTGTGTGCACATCTAATTTTTTCTCAACCCAGTGCAAGTGCATTAGAATAAATAAGACCCAGTTCTCAGACAGGTGGGCTTGCTGTTGTTGGTGTTGCTCTTTTTTTCTCCCAGCAGAGGCAAAATCCTTGATAATTGGTCATAAGGGGAGGATTGACCTTTGCTAAGGCAAATGACTTTGCAGGTCCCTATGAAACTCAACACAATGTCCACCACCATCTGCCATGTTTATCTGTGTGTGCGTATCACTGTCTGTGTGTGTACATCTGTGTGTGTTTGTGTTCTTTTGTGTCATGAGCAAACACTCAGCAAATTAAGGGCAGTACACAAGTCAGCAGTTCTCTTTCCTGCTAGAATAACCCCAAAGCCCAAAGCATCATGAGGTGAGTGCTGCAAGTTGCAGTTATTGTTGTTTTTAGATCACAGGCTCCGGAAAGCATTTTGAATAAGTTGGGGCAAGAATGACGAAGAAGAAGTAATAACAAAAACAAAAAACAAAAAAGTCACTACAAGTCTTACTCTTGTGAATAAAAGTGGCTGTCACTATAATAAACAGCAGCTGGGAGTTATGAAATGTGACATCACCAGACAGTGAATGAATAAATGAGTAAATAGTATTTGAGTAAATGCGTAAAAATGTCTTTATTCACTGAATAATCACAATATATTTCAACAATTCAATAAATAATATTACAGTAATTCAGAAGAAAGAAGAATGCTACAGTGTGACTATATTGACCCACTACAGTGTTAAGCAGTGGTGTTCTGAAATGAAGAGGCAAAGTTCTTAAATAAATAAATACAATTTTTATTTTATATTTTTACATTAACAATATAATCAATATTCTATTAATAAAAGCCAAGTATGAATCTCATCAAGTTAGCATTTTACACTTAATCCAAAATAATAACCCAAAGCAGTAACAATTGTAATAATATATTTTATTTGTAAACTTATGTTCAGTCATTCTTTTTAAAAGTTAACTTTTAACTATTTTGGAATTTTTTGGACCATCAGTCATCAAAGCTTGGTGAATATTGGTCACAGACAGAGATATTTTTAAATTTCACCAAGCTGACTACTCACTAAAAATTCCCACAGATCATGTTTTCAGGCCACTTCAAGTGTTATTCTGATGTAACAAAGGGGTTATATCTAATTGTGTAAGTTGTTTAATTGAATTGGTCTTCCAGTTAACGGCATTATACTGATTTGCGAATATATATATATATATATATATATATATATATACATACATACACACATACATGTTGATTATGATTATAAATTATTATAAAAATAGAAAACCATTATTTTAAATTATAATTACAAAATATTATTACTTGCCTATAAGGCACTAAATGGTTTAGCTCCTGCGTACCTAAATAGCCTTCTTCCACGCTACAATCCAACCCGCTCCCTAAGGTCGCAAAACTCTGGACTTTTGGTAGTACCTAGAATAGCAAAGTCCACTAAAGGAAGATGGCTTTTACATTTAATACAGCTCTGGAATAGCCTTCCTGATGACGTTCAAAGAGTTAAGACACACTTTCCTCTCTGTTTAAATCTAGATTAAAGACACATCTCTTTGACAACATTCACATAATCACATCTTATAATCTTTATGCATTTATATCTGATCAAATGCACATTATTATAATTCTTTGACTTAGGGTTGAACAATTGTTTAGATGGAACAGCAGCCATGCTAATTATGTCTCTATCTGTTTCTCTGTTTCTGCAGAGTTAACGTCCACGTGGTAATAGTAGACTCAATCTGGGATCCCAACGCTAATGATCAGATGGCAGACACCTGAAGAAGATAAATACCAACCCCTCAGAGGACGCTCAGACAACATACAAGTACAAATACCAGAAATACCATAAGTTAAATATATTAGGTTCTACAATATTATAATCTGTGGAAACTTAAATTCCTGTAGAGCTGCTTTGCAACGATTTGTATCGTAAAAAGCGCTATACAAATAAACCTGAATTGAATTGAATTGAATAATAATATTTCACAATAGCACTGTTTTTACTGTATTTTTACTCAAATAAATGCAGACACAATGAGCATGGTAGTATATATAATTACTTTATCTTCACATTTTTTTCCCATACTTCCTTCATGCCTCTTCCTCACAAAAATTCCCAAGTCTCTTTTCTCTTTCCTGTATTTATTAGTGTGAGTTATGAAGTCCTTGCCCACTGCCATATGGGGAGAAAATGGGGGCTCTGCTTCTGTTCTGGTCCTTTACGGCTCTGTGGAGCACAGCTCTCTTAATCAGGGGCCTCATCACTGTTCCTGGTTCTGCCGCACGTTCGGGCCATTAAACCATGGGCTGATTACTGAGAGAATGTATCGGTGACATCCAGAGCTCAGTCTGTCACTACGGCTGATTGGAATTTTCTGCCAGGATGAAATAAAGTAAGTGTTCCAAATTACCAAAACGCTCAGAAATCATCAAGGTGATCTCCAAAAAGTGTGATTTAATAGTAAAAAGCAGCTGGTAGGATTTTCTGTGGTGCTGAGGGAAACTGACGCTTAAAGAAAAAAAAAAAAAAAAAATCTATTTGGAGTCAAACTGCAGAGATCTCTCATACTAGGAGAAAAATGCTCCAAACAGGGATTGGTCGATGATCACCAAGGGAGACCAGGGATCCTATCTGAGTGCAAACAGCTGTGAACCTAGCAGACCGACGTCAGGTTGACTTCTGCAGCCTTGCATCACCTGTGAATCACAACAGTAATGGTGCCACCTGCTTTTTATCATAGCGCGAGCTCATTGTGGTAGCCTGGACAGGAGCCTTCAAGGCCCATAGAGCAGCATGCCAAGCGTAAATTAAAATATCAGCCTCAAACAGAGGGAGCCAAGTGACAGGATTATGGTGAAAATGGCCATCCTCAAGTGAGAAAGATGAACAATAAAAAAGAAAAGGAATGAAATGATTTTCTTTCTAGGCCTTAGAAATGGTTCAAAATTCATTTGCAATCAATCAAACTGAAATCTGCAGTATATATATATATATATATATATATATATATATATATATATATATATCAGGCGATTTTCTCACAGGAGCAGGGAGGCTCCCTCAAAAAAATTGGATGAGAAAATAATCGATAACACAAATTGCAAATATTACTAAATATGGCATTAAAAGTATAAAAGTCACTCGTTTTTTATAAAGTAACGCTGTCAAACAGCGACACCCGCAGGTAAAGTTACAGTGGAGGCTTGCCTCCCCTCGGTCCATAGTCTTAAAACAGAGACCCTAAAGCGTGCAGTGACTTTTCTGGAGGCTCATTGAGATGAATGGGGAAAAGTCACATGAGAGGAGGCAATGCCTCCATCACGCTATAATTGGATATGATCGGTTATGATTGGATGTGATTGGTTCCTGTGATAAATCCCGCCTCTTGTTTTCGTGCGAGCTCTCGGCCTAAATGAAGAAAATGATGGCGTTATTGACTAATTATAAAGTAAGTAAATATTAATAACTCTCCTGCTTAGATACCACTGCTTTGTGTCACGTCAAAATAAAACTTGAAATAGTCTGAAAACGTGATGTCTGCGTCAGTTTTGAGTGAGCATTCAGTGTGATGAAATGAAAGATATATCTTCGTGTCTGTGGCAGTTTACATAGCTTTTATGACGATGACCCGAAAACAAGTTGACTATTAAAAAGAACAGCTGAACATCAGTTCAAAAACAAAAAAATATTGGTAACATTTTACAATAAGGTGTCATTTAATCTAACATGAACAAACAATGAACATTTATTACAGTATTTACCCTATTAATCTTTGTTTACATTAGTTAATACAAATACAGTTCATTGTTAGTTCATGTTAGTTCACAGTGCATAAACTAATGTTAACAAACAACTTTTGATTTTAATAATGCATTAGTAAATGTTGACATTAATATTAACTAAGATTAATAAATGTTGTTTATTCTTAGTTCATGTTAACTAAAGTAGTTAACTAATGTTAACTAATGAAACCTTATTGTAAACAGTTTCCAGAATATTGTTCAAATTGTTACCTTTAGTTATTATTTTGGAATAAATATAAAAATGCATAAAAACACTATGAAATGTATAATTAGTATTAAAATGATTAAATAAAAAAATATATATATTAATAAAATACAAAATATAATTATATTTGTTCTCTTTTTTATGTAATATTTACTCAGGAAAATGTGACAACATTAAGTGTAACAGGGATACACACACACACACACACATACATACACACATACATATATATATATATATATATATATATATATATATAACTGCCTCCTCATTTTAATACCACACATGTATAATAATATATATATATATATATATATATATATATATATAAAGGCTCAGAAAGACATCATGAAGCATATACAGTATGTTCAATCAGAGAATTATCAATACATGTTGGTAATACAGTACTGTATGTTTATTTTACAATAAATATTTTAGTGATATACTAATATTTTGGCTGATTATGTCCTGTCAATTAAAAAGGGTAAAAAAAAAAAAAAAGGTGTAAAAAAGCATTCTAATAATCGGATTCCTCATACATAATGTGGAGTTTAAATAAAGAATGAATGAATCAATCAATCAATCAATCAATGATTGTAAAAGTTTGTGGTTAGTAATTTATTTATACCCCCATATATATTTATTTATACCCCCCCCCCCCCAGTATATCCTTGATAAATAGAAAGTTCAAAAGAACAGCATTTATTTGAAATAGGAGACTTTTAACATTATAAAGCTCTTTACTGTCACTTTCAATTTAATGCATCGTTAATGCATCGTTAATGCATCGTTGCTGAATATCTTATTTACCATCTTTTGAATGATACTGTAAATATGGAACATGTTATAAAGAATACAATTTTTTGATCATATTTCAATAATATTTATTATGTGTACAGTTAATTATCACTTTTTGAAAATAATAATAATAATAATAATAATAATAATAATAATAATAATAATAGTAAAACCTCTCTAGTAAATGAACAACAAATGAACACAAATCTTCTCTAGTCTTCTTTAAATATTCTCTAGTGCACCTCTAATTATGTTTTTTATTTAGTTTTTATTTAGTTTTCCATGTGATTTATTTATTTTTTTTCTTTCAAGGCAAGTTGTACCTTTTCTTTAAATGAATTTAACTTTAACTTTCTTTAAAGTTCTATTTAACTTTAACACCATGTCATTTCCACTTGTGACCGTTTGCAACCTGCTGGCGCAAATGGCTAGAACCATTTCAATCACTTCCAACCCTGTGGTCTCTGACCTCATCTGAGATACTAAGTGCTTTGAACAGGGAGCTAAAAGGTTGCTCGGACAGCACAAAATGCTCTGAAATTAACATCAAATGAGGCTTATGCTCTCATTGCACTCTTGGCCTCCATCCTGCATGCATTGCATATTTCTTTTCCCCTCCCTCGTGCATGTCTTAGTAAGAAACACAAGACAAGAGACTATGCAAATGACCACTGACAGCAGGTATTTGATATGCTAACTGCCTTAGATAAATAGTATTAGCTCGACTAGACGCTTTCCAGCATGCATAAGATGGTTCTCTAAGCAGCGAGTCTACAAAAAGTGAATGAGAGGCAGAGAGGATCTCTTCTGAATGCTGAGTTCGTCTGTGAGAACCAGGATGGAACGCACTGGTCAAGACAAAATGCATATAATTCAAATGTCATCGCTCAAGCTTTTGCCATTTCAGCATGGCTGCCCTGACACACTTCCCCCTGCATACAGATTCAAAATTACTCTCACCTCAGACCACAACAACTACATCCGGCAAAACACTTTCTCGGTCTCTCGCTTTCCCATTTCTCTCTTCTCGCCTCTCTCCTGCGTACAAGAATAAGTGAGTGGCCTTTGGATTTCACTATTTATACTGTAGCCGGCTATGCTGCAAGCTAATGAAATGATGATCCCTGCTAAGGAACGCTGTCAAAGCCCTTCATCTGCCGGATGTCAGGGTGGCTTTGAAGGTTGCACTGCGAGTTAAATTACATCCAGGGGCAGGCAGCAGTCTCCTTAGCGTTTACAAGAAATATTGGATGCCCTTTTAGATCTTAACATGCATTGCAAATGCACAGAGAGCACAAAGAGAGAGAAAGTCACTTAAATAGAAACCATCTAAAAGGTGTATAAAATAGAAGATGCTTTTAAACTTTTGCAAGCAGAGATTGGCCACTGGATCGGATGACTGTGAAATATTTCGATATTGCGTTATTGTCCACTCAGCACTTTTCTTCAACTTTTGTTGTGGATGGAATATACTTTGAATTCAGTGAGCTAAATAAGGGTTAAAAAAAACCCCGAAAAAACAGCTGATAATTATTTTCATATCATAGCTGTTAATAAATGCCAGATATCACAATATTAAAATATTAAAATAATAATAATAAAAAAAGTGAATTTAGACAGATGGTTATGCAGATGGTTATAATTTACAATATGAAAAAGGGTAATTATTAACTAAAACAAAAGCTAAAACTATTAAAAACTGAAATTAAATAAAAAATGAATATTAAATGAAAAACATAACTAACTGAAATAAGTTTAAGTTGAAGCAGTAAAACTGCTAACTGGAAAAAAATAATAAAAATAATTATTAAACTAAAATTAAAATGAAAACTGAAAATATGAAGATAAAAGTTAATTCAAAATATTAATACAAAAAAAACTATAATTGCACATAATTGCATATATATTGCATATATATATATATATATATATATATATATATATATATATGTAGGATGGCCATTTTCACCATAATCCTGTTGCTTGGCTCCCTCTGTTTGAGGCTGATATTTTAATTTACGTATTTATCTTTAAAAATAATGCTGATAATATATATATATATATATATATATATATATATAAATAAATTCTGAGATTTGCTAAATATTGCATATATAATATTATTGCTAAATTTATGTTACAAATTAAAATAGTCTTATACAGATTTAATTTAATGTTAGGTAATGACAAATATAAACGCTATAGTGGAAATGAGCATGCACAATTGAATATCAAGTATTGGCAGGTATATTGCCACTATCCATGAATACCGATAAATAGTGCTGATAGTGATATTGTGTAGCCCTAAATTATACAGTAACAGCTATAATGTGAATCTGTAAAGCGCCCTTAGGGCCCGTTCACAGAGAATGCGTTTTATCCATTCCACTGTGCCACTTTTTCATTCTATCTAAACATATGACCATTCTGACCAGTCTGACATTTGTTCTCATGTTTTGCCTATTTTTAAAAAACCTTGCAACCCCCCCCCCGCATCTTGTGTTTTTACTTTGTGAATGGTCCCTTAGAGTATATGTTCTGTTATTGTTTACAAGTCAGGGCCTATATATTTTTATGGAAGGACTGCACTTGATGAACTCTTCAAATGAGCTGAACAACACTTTAGATTTAGTTTCAAATCAAAACTGCTCCTGTTCCAGATGTGAAGGCAGAGTTCATGACAGATATGGAATCAGACCAAACCCAAAGATCAAGTCAGGCCACAGTCCTCCCTGGTGTTGTAATTAGAACTCACCACCCACTTCACTCCACTCAGTCCTATCACTGAACTCCACAGGAGCTGAGCCACTAGCCTGCATCTGCCCTGCAGTGAAACATAACCTCCAAACCACCACAACAGTTCAAGCACATGAGTGATCCTTAACCAACCAAACCAAGATTTAGCATCTCTGATAGGAGGGCATGCCATCTCTCGCATGGCAGATGGTTACTGCTCCGTGGGTTTTGTCCTTTTGAATAAAAGATTGATCTTACAGTGCATGTCTATATTTTAGTGGAATCACTGCATGCAGAATAGCTGATGAGTGTGTTTTAGGATCAATTAGCCATTTCTCTCCAGTGCCATATGTATTGGACTGAACTCTCTCTCTCTCTCTAGAGAGTTTAGTGATGCTGTTTAATGATTATTCCAAATGAGGGCACATTAAATATGTTGAAATATGAGCTATTTACTAAAATGTGTTGTCTTCATTGGTTATGTTGCATTGTGTGACAAGATATAAACATGAAATCTATGTTGTATATAGATTATATTCTAATACAGTATATTATGCATGGACAAAAGCAGTCACACAGTATATGTTGGTTTTGAGCATTATTGGGACGTGCAAAACTGAACACGTCACATATGGCAGTGGGTCAAAGATCACATACTGGAGTTGTCATGCTTAAGCAACTGTACTGAGTGTGTGAAAGACCGGACCCCAACTGTGTGTCCAATCAAACTGTGAGAGAGGGAGGCCTCTCTGCTGTAGCATAGCCTTATTATATTTGAACCCTCACCGGGAGGCCAGTGCATTCAATCTCTAGGCTCCTGTTATGCTGAGTGACTCTGATTTATAATGGTAGAGAATTCACACTTAATCAAGAAAACCTCACCCAGTAGTAGTTGTTTATTTACACATCTTGACTTACCAGACTTCACATCCAGCTAGCTAGCTAGATGTATATATTCAAATCTATATAATTAGATCTATATAATGTAGCTGGGTGAGTGAAAACATTGGATGTTATGTCAGCTGTTAGGGAGGAGCTGACATAAGCTGTTTTTCTGTCACAGTAGAATCACTTTGGCATAAGTTGATATTGTATATTTATTTTCACCTATTATATTTTACGATTAGATCATTAACTAGCTCTAATTTAAATAAACAGCAATAGATTATGGATTTAATCCCCAATATATATATATACTTTTATACAACAGTTCTTTCTGGTCCTCGAATCTGATTGGCTGATAAGAGTGCAATATTAGAGTGATAACAGAGCTCCTCCAAGCGTTTCACCATTTGTATCACTCCGCTTGCCAAAGTTGCCATATTTCTCACAGCGAGTGTCAGGGTGGACACCCAAATACACTATAATTCAAAAATAATACTGTTTTGTGTCACGGAATGTAGTTTTAAGAGTTTTTTAATGTAGTTGTTTAGACTTCAAATATGTGGGTTGTTAATGAAGATAACTTTTTCAGAGATGTAAGATCCAGGGCGACAGATGCCGTTCAGCGCTCATGAACCCACCGATCTTCTGGAATTTACCGCTGGCTCTGATGTCTCTTATAATGGTTAAACATGAGATATAATTCGTTTTGGGTGAATCTAATGGGTCTTTAGTCTCATTAATCTATTATTTGTTCCAGAGCAAATAGTTTTGGCAAAATCTCATCATGTTTATGTAATTTCAATGTTGTATATCAGAGCGCTGCTTTTGTACTTTTGACTGAATTGCCTAACAACTTTCATAATGGCTGTTGTTGTTTATTAAATATTATTATCCAATAAATAATATTTTATAGTAGTATTTAGAGTTAGGAAAAAGTATGTGTGTGTGTGTGTGTGTGCGCGTGTGTGATTGTGATGGTGATTTTAGTTACATTGTTCCGCCAATAGATGGCGACAAGAGACTGTTTTTACGAGTCGACAGTAAAGACTTTTAAATTGAAAAATACTAAAGGGCAGTTTTGAACAAGGGAGTTTTTTTTTTTTTTCTTTCAACACCAGCTTGCACACAGCCAACAAATGTACTGAGCAGTGCTGTCATCAGAAATCACCCTTAACAGAAGAATGGACAGTACGAGCCTATCGGACATTCCAACTAATGTTTTATTGTGTGAATATGAGATCGAGCTGAAGAATGAATGTTGTATCAGATGCTGACGCTCAGTCAGTCAGTCAGTCTCTCTCTCATAATAATCTTCTCCAGTACACTGCTTTTAATACAATAATAATATGCTTTTAATGAAGCAACTCAACATTCCTTCATTACTAGTTCTAAAGTGACGTTTTCGAATTAGTAACGGAGGCTTGGGCTCATCCGTTAAACCAGAGATGTTCTTACTATAGGGAGATCAGAGGGTCTGTATTACTCGGAGAAAGTGTAACAGTCAACTTGGATTATGTGTGCCTTGATAACCAATCACAGCCTTGACGTCATTGAATTTCAGTCAGAGAGTTGTGCGACGTTCATTGGCCATTTACGGATACCATAGGAATGAATGGAAAGTACCGTAAGCTGAACCCCACCTGTCACAAAAAGTCAGAGACTTCTCTTATAAAACAGCATTTTTTTCGGTGTAAACTCTAAAATAGTTCAATCCAAAAGTATTGTTTAGTGTAAAACATGTTGAAGATTAGCCGATAGGCTGTCAACTCATTAAATGATAAGCTGTTTCCTCTAAAAAGCATGTTTATTCAGCGTAGTGAAGCCTCTCCTCCACTGACATCCATTCAAAGAAAATGACCTCTGTCCTCCTTTCCCAAACCAGAATGTTAGCTTTAGCCGTTATACTTTTTTTGGCTAAAGGTTGCAGGCTTGCCTTCTGTTAATGTGATATTGTATAAACGCAATATCACACTTGTAGACGTGAGATATGTCTGTATATCGGCACTCTGTGATTACCTGCGGCACTCAGCCTGCGGCCTTGTGCCAATATACAGCCATATCTCATGTCTACTCGTATGATATTGCTTATATAACAATATATGTGAAACTTATAACATATATGAAATTTATAAAAATACTTGCAACAATAATATATGAAATGCTTTATTATTTTGATTTGTTATTTATTCCTGTGATGTCAAAGCTGAATTTTCAGCAGCCATTACACCAGTCTTCATAATCACATGATCTTTCAGAAATCATTCTTATACTGGTTTGGTGTTCAAGAAACATTTCTTATTAAAAATAATCCTGATAACAAATGCTGCTTATATTGTAAACTGTGATACTTTTTTTCAGGATTATTTGAATAAAACGTTCAAAAGAACAGCATTTATTTGAAATATAAAGTTTTATAACATTAAAAATGTCTTTACAGTCAGTTTTGTCAATTTAATGCATCCTTCCAATAATAATAATAATAATAATAATAATAATACATTTTGTAGTATACAGTGGATATATAATTTATAAGCTGTCTTGACAATCTTACCAGCATTGCCCACAATTTTGATCAGTGCAACCCTGTCCAGTAAGTTTCTTTGTAATGCTTCCTAATGAACTCAGATTGGCCATGTCAGCAACATCAGTCTTATGCCAACAGAGTGGCTAAACTGGGGCATGTTTCTCTAACAATAGAAGTACAGTATGTGTGTACAATATGTCTGAAGGGCATTGGGAATAGAGCATTTGGGAGGTCCAAAGATGGAAAGAGAGAGTGCTGGGGGCTGGAGGGCTGCCATATTGTGCCATGTAACAGCGGGATACTAAAATGCTGAGCGGACACAGCCTGTTCGGCCCAGCACGGGTTCAGGTCCCCACGGGCGACAGGTATCCCCAAAGAGCTGACATTGCTTTTTCTCCCCTTCCACTGTCTTCTTCCCTTTCCCTCTCTTTTGTTCCCATTCACTCCTTTACTCTTATCAAGGGAATTCTAGCAGGTGTCTGGAAGGGACCAGCTGTAATGTCTTCCAATGCATGTCTTCTTCTTAAACGTATTTTTTTTTTCTTTTCCTGTTTCTTGGCGTAGCTTCACCTGGCTCTGGCACCTGTCACCTTGCTCCCTTTAAAGGCCTAGTTCAAATATCTCAGAGCTACAAGGACAACTCATCAAGCCAGATGGACCAAGATTTATCCAGAGACCTCCTTCAATCCCCTTTAACCTGCTCTTCTAAATAAATAACACTATATTTGTTCCTAATTCTTTAATGGACATCTTGTGGAAAACATTAGCCTCTTGCTTTTTGCTACAATAATAGTTTTGTCTTGAGTGATGTAACTTGTTATTACAGACTCAGATGATGTCGCTTATCCTTTTTATTCAGGGATGGGCTGGGACAAGTGGATATTAAATAAATAAACTATATAGAGTACTGACTCAATTTGGTATTCGAATGCTGTCTAATTGAACACTTGTGTGCGACCCGTGAAGGGTATGGATGATCAATAGCACTTCTTGATCAAAATGCCTGTCTTGTCGAGATATTAATGTAAACAGGTCAGGTATGTCTTAAACAGACTGGCCAAAACATTTTTTTTTTATCTGCTTTAAGCCTTACAGCATAAATGCAACTTAACAGACCTTTTCTGTATTATAGTGTTAATATTTATCCAAAAAAAAACAAAAACAAAAAAATAATTCAAAAAATAGAAAATTAATTTATTTCTTTGTTCTTTATTACTGTTTACTTCAAAAATGACCTTGAAAACTTTAGCAATGTTTACTGAACATGCTTGAAGGCTGCATGCCATTGTTTTAATTTAATTTCATTAATTTCAACTGTATTTATATTTGACTTTTTAAATAGAAGAGCCACTTACATTTTTTTTTCTCCCCTGTGGTACTGGAATGCTCTATCTATCTATCTATCTATCTATCTATCTATCTATCTATCTATCTATCTATCTATCTATCTATCTATCTATCTATCTATCTATCTACCTACCTACCTACCTACCTACCTGTCTGTCTGTCTGTCTGTCTGACTGTCTTCGTATATCCTATATTGAAGTTTACAGTATTTTGATTAATCTGAAACAGACATTAAAAAAAAAAAAAAGAAAAATTAAATGGTGGTCAAGAGGTAAACCTAAATTAAATGGAACACAGTGTGAATTGGGAGAAAATGATTGCATTTATTGATTGATAATGATTGCATATCGTTAGCTAACTGGTGGTAAGTTCCATTGAACTCTATTGGTAATGATGGAACTTGCGACCTTAGTTGCTTTTGGGAAATGCACCCCAGTTTGATTATTGTGAATTGACACGAGCATGAGCATCATGTGAGAAGTCTGGACCCTACCTACAGTATGTGTCCAATCAAACTGAGAGAGAGTGAGGTCTCCGCCGAAGCATAGCCTTATCATATTTGAACCCTCACTGAGGCTTCCACAGACTTTACAACAATTTGTGAGCTCGATGTGAGATTTTCAGATGCTGTATTCCAAACATGTTGCATAGACATGCACACTTTCAAGTTGTAGTGGTCATTGTCTGCGTCCAATATTTGGACAGTTTGCAACTTTTATTAACTCTTTTGTATTGCTTCAGGTCAGTTTACACATCTTAAAGCAGTTAATTATTTTAATATGTTCCTCGAGGTTCACTTATGGTTAAAAAAAAAAAAGGTCATTATCTTCTATTCTTATTCTGGTCTGAAATTAACCATTTTAGGGGGTGTCTTCCTTAAAACTCCCACCATTTTGATTCGATAATGCAACTGTAGGGCTGCAAGATTAATTGAAATGAAACTGGAACCACAATTTTGCTTAGTGTGATTATGAAATCTCAAAAGCTCTGATTTTTAGAGAATTAAATATATGCACAGAAGTGTGGCATTGTGATTAGAGTGGCTTGATCGGTTCACAGTAAATGCTGCTCCATTTCTGCAACCACTGAGTTTGAGTTGTTTATAATACGAATCATCATTTACAGACAAAGCATTATGAAATTGTGTACTTATGCTTTGGCTGCTTCATATTCCAACAAGTTTCTTTGTGAATTCTCCATTATGTTGCGCTCCGTTTATGAAACAGTCTACAAATGATCACAAGAAACATAAAATCCTCTGACGTGATCCAGAACACCATTTGATCCAGAACACCATTAGAAATAAATTATCCACACACAGACACAAACATTTGGTTGCATCAAAGCAAACATCCCTTTACTCTTCCATTTGTCCTGTTGTTGGAACAGCTCAAGCATGTGGAGTTTGTCAGGAACTGAACGTGTATCTGTGTTACTGCATCCAGTGTAGACAGTGTCAGTGATAATAATGGGCTCTATGTGCAGTATAGACTGGTGGGCGTGGCCATTAGTATGATTATGTAAAACTATTGATTGATATCTTGCCCTAGAGGCAGTCATATGCAAATGAGTGACATCACAAATCCCACAAAATCTTACTTGGTTAAA
The DNA here is from genome assembly GCA_021397915.2 of Tor tambroides. NCBI lineage: Eukaryota > Metazoa > Chordata > Actinopteri > Cypriniformes > Cyprinidae > Tor > Tor tambroides. Next base: position 21,028 of record JAFVLL020000119.1, read on the forward strand.
TGCTCTTTTTAAACTGAGGAGGAAACTATGACACTTGCAGGATGGTCATGGTACAAAACTCATATTTTAAAAGACTAAGGAAAATCTGATTTCTCATGTCATGACCCCATCAATATTAATAATGTATGTCCATTAATAATATTTGAGTCATTTGTTTATGAAATTGCATATATACCATAAAAGATAATTTATGCTTCATAAATAAGTTATGCTTCTACACCCACTTAAGGTATATGACTGGCTGGAATATGAAGTTTGATGCAAGTCAGCTATAAGTAGACATTTTAATGACTTTCCTTCTTATTCTGATGTCACTTCTTGTTGAAAACTCAGGTATGATCTGAGTAATTAATTTCATTCACTCTTTAAGCAACAATTAATGCAGCATTTTGTAAATAAATTACATTAGCCTATGATACCATTGAAAGCAAGCCATGAGTTATATAATGTGTGTTTCATACAAAAGCAAAATAGTTGCCTTCACCACTTCAAAATTTAAAACAGAGACAGCAGCATTAAAACTAACACCTTAATATCATGCATTTTCAAATATGTTACAGCATATGGTAAATATTAATTTATCTTATTACTGGCTTGCACAGTCTACCCATTGCGCTAGCAGCAAGCTATTTTGAAATGATGTATTAATGGAACTCGACCTGACTTGTTTTGACTTGAACCATGTAACCTGACATTTGACTGCAGTCTTTACTAGAGACATATACTTAAGGTTAAGACGTTAAGCACGACTCTGACTTGAAAACTGACTTTAACCCATGTCTGAGGACTACCAAACTAGCATAATACTAGGAGCTGATAGCAAGATTAAGAGATATAATAGAAGGTTAAGGGTAAATAGTTTTCAGTGAGAGTTTCAAGTTTTCTTTCCTCAGTATGTTGAATGTGAAATAGACAATGATTGGGGCTGAAAGATCAACAGGGACTGATCCCATACGGAAATGTAATATATGACATATATGTCCCTATATCAGTAGTGAGGTTGTCATATATGTTACATATAAGGCAATATATTATTATC
>JAFVLL020000122.1:0-58745 GCA_021397915.2 Tor tambroides
TTTGGTTGTATTATTTGTGTCCCCTTCAAAAGATGCTCTTGAGAAATTTTGTGTTTGTTGTCCCCCCCTACTGTTAGATGAAATTTACGCCCTTGATTGTATAACTAAAATACTTAAGTACTCTTAAAATCAGATATTCTAATACTTTTACTCAAGTTGTTTTGGAATTGGTGACTTGTAACTTGTAGTGGAGTCATTTTCACTGTAAGGTATCTGTACTTTTACTCAAGTATGGTTTTCAGGTTCTCTTTACACCTCTACAGTTTTATTACAAATATCATGGTTAAGCGTAGCAAAATCCATGGTTAAATTGTGGTTACCATGGTTTAACTATAGTGTGTTTTTTATTTGTAGTAAAACCATGGGAAATTTTCGTAAGGGAACCATTTAAGATATTTTTATAACAATGTAAAGTGTGTGTGTGTGTGTGTGTGTGTGTGCGTGTGAAAGAGAGAGAGAGAGAGAGAGAGATCTTGTCAGGGTCATGCTGCTTAATATTAACGTGATGATGACATTGCTCCCAGTTTCAAGACTCTAGAATAATCTGTTCTCGAAAAATCCGACCTTCGTGTATTCTACCGAACATTAAGACGCGTCTTCATCACGCGTCACGTGGCAGCACTATACGATCTTGCGCATCCGAAATAGCCTGAATAAACGTGAAACAGTCTATTTACGTTGCCATAACGACTTGAAATTTTAACCCGAGACATCTTGCTTTCCATCCATCCCACTACTGCAATGCATCAGTCTGAATATCCCTCCCCCATCCCTGCTCCCTCCTAGTCCCTCCTCGCCTATCCCAAACGCACCATCCTTCCCTACAGCGCGAGACCTTGAACGCACCACGTTATGGCTTAACGTGTGGTGCAAACGGAATCTTTTGTGCATATTTTAATTTACCAATCATTTAATCGGGGACTGCAGCACAATTTGGTTAAATCCGTGACCCACAAATAAACACCACGCGTGACCAACGGAATGATTTAACGGCGCGAGCGAATCGACTTCATCCACTGGGAAGCCGTTTTTTGGGATCCTAATGAAGACAAACGTGGGGAAGGAACGTTTTATTGACTAAATACGTGTGGTAGTCGGTAACGGTAGGCTGAGAAATATTCAAACCATAAAACAATCACCCTGAGGTCACGTTTATTATTGCTTACAGGGGAAATACAGTCGACGTTGTTAATATTTGCATCAGTCGTTAATAGGAAAACGGCAACTGAATATTGTTTAAAAATCTAGGGAATTGTAATTGAAATTCTATTAGATCTAACGTAGACGCATGAATGATGTATTATTAGCATATTTTTGGTGATCATAATTATTCGCTGTTAGACATATGCCTTGATGTCTGACAGTTGGAAATTACAGACGTTTTAGGAAAATAACAGATGGCATGAGCCATAACTACATCCGGTCATAGTAAACACTCACTGCATGTGTTAGCAACTTCATATGCATTTATTTAAATGAAACAAAGACACAAACATTAAATCCAGTAATTAAGTTCATCATATGGGTAGCCTGCTAAATCTACAATTGTTATTTTATGTGCAATGCAATGCAAATTTCCTCAAAGCATACATTTAGCATGCCACTATAAGCCTATAACTTTAAGTTGAAATTGATTCTGAGAGATACATCTTCACACTGACACCCTAACGTAAGCAATAACTCACAAAAAAGACGTATAGCAATAAATATCATTTAGAGTAGAAGGGAATGTATGTTTGCATGAAGCCAAAGACACATAATCATTAAGAAGATTCATTTTACATTTCAAACTCACTGTGGAAAACATTGCGTCACTTAAAATAGGTTTTTTCTCAGGTTAAATCAGCCAACCAATGTTTAACATAAATGTATAGCACAAAATCCTTAGTTAATGTCACTTGTCTTCCATTACCTGCATAAATTGCTCATTCTAAACTAATCACAAACCTCAGCTCAAAGTCTTCCACTGTCAAAAAACAAGAAAACGTTTAGTGAATGTGTCACTATATATATTTTAGAAATCAGATTAGATACTAATCAAAGTATTTTATCACTAAAAAGTCTATTAATATCCATTATTAAGAATGCACTTGCTAACATATAAATAGGTCAAGAAGAACAGTTACTGACTGAAACTTGAGTCTGGGATCTCAGCTCTTTTTTCTTTCGTGGAGTAACTGAATACTCTGGACTTATTGAAGCAATCACTTTCACAGAGGGCGTCACATCTCTGATACTCCCTCACTGGACTCCTTTGCTCCTCATCACAACACTCATCTCCCACCAGACTAGAAGGACAGGAGGAAACATCATCAGGGTCTGAACTAATAGTGAAGCCCACCATCATCTCAGTGTTTTCTACACCGTCAAGCTCATCTGTTCACAGATCTAGAAGACATATTTCCTTCACAGATCTCCTGTCTTGCTGTGGACTACTGGCCGAGACCTCCTGCTCTTCAGTTTGAGCCTGTGTTTTGTGTGCGTGTGTTTGTGTGTGTGAAAGACAGAGACACGACTCCGAAAACGACGCCTATCATCTGTGAAGATGCCTGCACTGTGGCTTCTGTGGGTCCCTGTGCTGTTGTGTTTAACACACGGTGAGTGTCTTAAGCGCACAATGGAACATTTGAGACACATTTCAAGCCTCACAGCCTTTATCTCTGTCTGTCTGTGTCAATCAGACCATGACAATGCTGCAGATACCTGTATAGCAGAAATCAACTCAAGATAAATTGTATCTGCTGCTGTCATGTGTTGTAATTTTTAAAGTGTTTTGGATAGATAGACAGATAGATAGATACAAACATACACTATAATATATATATATATATATATATATATATATATATACACACACACAAACGCACGCAGACTATTTTATTATTATATATTTTATATACAGTATATTCAAAATGTTACCTATACTGCATATAGATAGATAGGTAGATAGATAGATACAAACATACACTATAATATATATATATATATATATATATATACACACACACACACGCAGACTATTTTATTATTATATATTTTATATATATTCAAAATGTTACATATACTGCATATAGGTAGATAGATAGATAGATAGATAGATAGATAGATAGATAGACAGATAGATAGATAGACAGACAGATAGGTAGATAGATATAAACAAATATATACACTATAATAATAAACTAATTAAAATGTGTACATACATTATTATTTTTATATATTTTTTCAAAATGTTATATTTATAATTTTAGATTTCTATTTACATTTTTACGCACACACATACATACAGTATATATATAATAAATATATAATATATATATATTTGCATATACAAATGTATATACACATTTATGATATATAAAAATCATATTATTATTGTTATTTTATTATGGCTATTATTATGAGAAGTACTGTAGCACATGTATTCTTACCAGAGCCATTAGTGATTAATTATTAGATATTATATTTTTTTAAAAATGCACCTGACATGACATTAATTGCTTCATTGCAAAGTTTTTTTTTTTACTTGGTGACCCAATCAGGGCAATTTAGCACCTGTTCAGTAGTGGTATGTCTTTGCAGTTGTTTATATAGTCTTAGTGGGTGTGTTTATGGGTTTTGGGGTTCCTGGATTGCTGAGTAAAAACCCAAACCAGCTGTCACTGTTTGTAGAGAGTGTGTTGATGCTAAAATGGAGCCGGGTGTTTGGGGTGGTCCAGACAGTAATATAGCTCTTGCCCAAAGCTTGGTTGCTTCTGTAACAAGCTGTTATTATCTTCTAGTTGGTTGTGAATGCTTTGTTTTGTTTGGGATTTGTAGTGGGTGTCCAAAATATGTGGCTGTCAGCGCTCGTGCATAGCCTGAGTATCTTTCATCTGTGACTGTAAGAAGGCCAGTGATGGAAATAAATTGCTCTCTGGGGAACAGGTGTTGTCAGTTATGCCTCAGCGTTAGATGTCCTAGTTTACGCAGTGGGGATTTGTATCTTCCCCTCATGTCGTGTGTCGGGACGCCCGTTATGAGAATATCTGTATTTCCTGTAATAGTGGCAGGTTATGTAAACCACCAGCTATCAGCTGCTTAAATGCTACACCTGTTTTCCAATGCAAGTCTTTATTATTTTGTATGCTAATTCTCCATAAGTACTGCAATCAAATGATACACACTTTGTAAGAGGTAAGAATCTGTTTGCTGAGAAACATGTAAATTTCATCTATTTGTATGATGAGCTGTGCTTTATTGCACTAATTTATTAATTTAGATTAATATTTAAAATATTAAGCAGACCCTTATATCCAAAGCAGCTCACAAAGGCGATCAAGCATATTTTATGCAAATATTAGTTGCATTTATGGTTGCATTGATAATATCTATCAAATATGTAACATTCCTTCATATTTTCTTAATACATGATGTTTCATATCATGCCCTAAGGAAGGAGTAAAAAATGTTGGAGCAGAAGTTTAAAATTAGAAAATGTGAAAGCTCAAAAGGAGAACTGTTACACAACTGCACTTGTGTAACACCTTTTTGGTACAGTAAGTCATCGCTCAGGATCACTTTAAGGGGCTTTAAGGAACCGAGATGAAAGAGAGGAGTGAGCATGGGCAGATGGACAGAATGATAAACCATGTGTGAGAATGAAAGCGTGAGAGACGGAAAGAAAGTCCCCTGTGGTTGCTTGTGATCTGCTTGTATTATACAGTCTCAGAATGGCTAAACTACAGTATCTGAATAGAACTGTCAAACGATTAGGGCCGGTGTAAATTGTTTCTGGAATTTAACGGCAGTGTCACCATATAATTGCATCAAACGTATTACAGCTTCATTCCCCCTAGGGCATCCTAAGGTTAAATGCTTTTCAAGGGCACAACAGTGATGGCTTAGCATGACCTTCTGCTTGCCATTGCTGAGCCTTAAAGAAACAGTCAACCCAAAATGTAAAATTCTGTCGTTATTGTTATGAAGAATATTTGTAAGGGCTATTGAGGGACCATGTCTGTCAAGCTTCAAAAAGGACAGAAAACACACACACAAAAAAAGCACAGTAAAAACAAAAACATTGCTGTTGTATAGACTAAAATGTAGGATTTTATACACTAGGCTTTATTATAAAGCTCAGACAGAAAAAATACTAATAAATACAACATAACCTTACAATTCCAATTCCATCTCTCTTTGCCCCATATATATATATATATATATATATATATATAAATTAATAATATACATTTATTATTATTTTTTAAAGAAATTAAAATTAATACTTTTACTCAAGTATACATTAAATTAATCAAAAGTGACTTTAAAATTGCATTAATAATTAATATATTGCATTAACAGTTATATTTTTTATTCTAAGATTTCTTTTATTTATACAAAACAGCTTAAACCTTTAATATAGGTAATTTATTGTTTATGAATTTATTTTTATATTTTTATATATATTTTTATATTTATATATATATTTTTTTTTACATAATTGCTACAAAATGTCTATTTCAAATAAATGCTGTTCTTTTGAACTTTCTATTCATTAAAAATGTATAACAAATATTAAACAGCACAACTGTATTCAACATGAATAATAATAAGAAATCATACTTATAGGATCGTGTGTCACTGAAAACTGGAGTAATGCCTGCTGAAAATTCAGCTTTGCCATCACAGGAATAAATTACATTGAAAATGATATTTAAAATAGAAAACAGGTATTTTGAATATTAATATTTTACAATATCACTGTTTTTACTGTATTTGATCAAATAAATGCAGCCTTGGTGAGCATAAGAGACTTTTGAATAACAGTGTATAACTTACATTATTAGAGTTGGTAAAGTGCCCGTGCACTTTAGCAACCTCACAAAGATGATGTCCATTTACTGACTTGGAGCAATTTATCAAACAAAAGTATAGAACATTGTTATCATCGACAAAGACGAGTAGTGCAGTCTCACAGTGGATATCTTATGTTGTGGTGGATTCCATTATTTAGTGTTGTATTGTGTTACAGCATCCGGATGGTCTAAATGAAGACTAATAGAAATCAGAACCTGACATTATCACAGTCTTCTTGTGCTGCTCACACTTTGTGAGTCTCCACCAATCTCAGCAGACACCTGCTGTGATAACAGTTTCACTGACTGTTTAACAGCTGTATCGTATCCTGCTCTAAACACTGTACTCCAGGAGCGCCATTAGACCGTCTGGATTGGTGATGGACGATGCTGTGGATGTTAATGTATGTTTGTTAGGTGTGTGCATGTTACTGGACACTGATGATTAGCTGGCAGTGAGAGTTCAGTAGTTCTGAAGGAAACATGGAGTGAAGCAGTGGGAGGTGGATGCAGTTAAGAAATATTGGCAGAAATAGTCCTGATTGAAATACATAGAGCATACAATGTTTTAGTCCTACAATATGATTTCTCATTGAACTGCATTACAAATTGAAGAAAAAACATGCAACATTTCAATAGTGCCAGATATCACCACTATGTAGTTACGGGTGGTTGCCAGAGCTTTGTGTTTAACTAATAGCTTATGTAGTAGGACACACAACATTAATACCATACTTGCCCATATTTTTTTTTTTCATGTTGGATACTGAGTTGTTGAAAAGTTGGTTTTCCCTATTTTTACATTTAGATTACTTTGCCATCATCTAACACTCTCTTAAAGTTAAATTTGACAATAGTCACTAATAATTTAATAACACAGACAAATGTAAAATTGAGCAAATATCAAAATAAATATACATTTTTATACTGTACATTTTAATGTCATGATACATAGAATTTAAAATGATTATGCCATTTATAAAAGAATATATATTTATTATATTCAAACAAAACTATATAGAATTTTAATACAGGCTATTTATTATTTAATAATTATTTTTTTTAAATGAAAATCTGGACAAACCCCCTAAAATTAAAATAAATTAAAATATTTAAAATAAACACACACACACACACACACACACATACATTTTTTATTTTATTTAGACCAGGGGTGTCAAACTGGAGGGCAAAGTTCCTGGAGGGCCGCTGTTTTGTTCCAACCCTGCTCCAACACAAAACCATGTAGTTTTCAAATAAGCCTAAATTACTTGATTAGCTGAATCAGGTGTGTTTAATTAGGGTTGCATCTAAACTCTGCAGGGCCCTGGCCCTCCAGGAATTGAGTTTGACACCCCTGATTTAGACAAAACAATATAGAATTATATTATAGGTCATTTTTAATTAAATTTAATATTTATCATATCAACCAGCATTTTCATTTTAATATCAGTGCTCCAATGAACAAACCACCTTAAGCATGACAAATAGTGCTTCTAAGGCAAAAACATATGATTTAAAAATGGCAAATGTGTTTTAATATATCATTTAACATGTCTTGCTGATCAAGCAATCTATAATGGATCTACTGGCCAAATGTCAAGACAGCACCGCTGAGCATTAGCAGACAGGATGGCTGTTTTGCTGATTAGACCTATTCGAACAGCCTAGAAAGGCTGGGGGGCAGAAGGAAGATGGCTATTATTCATTTAACAGAGGTTAAAAACAGAGGCCTAGAAACAGGCAAACCAATGAGGAGCGAGTCTTTGTATTCTAAGCAGATTTTCAACAGAATCCAGTGCTGTCATGCTCGCTCAGAAAGCAGTGACGCAGGTTTTGTGCACGCACGGGTCTGGCACTGTGGAAAACTGAAGTACATGTGAGAAAAGGTGTGTCTGAATGCACGCGTGTGTTGTGTCGGAAAGCGGATGAGATGGTGAGGGAGGGCGCAGAGAACGTGAATGCTAAATCTGGGCAAGGGCACGCAAGGACATAATGTATGAAGGACATCTCTCGCTGGTTTAATATTTAAAGCTCACATCAGTTAAATTGAGAAGCTGAGGAAATGGCAATTGCCTGAGGAAAAGAGAAATTGTAGCGTAGCCCACCCTCCATCCCAGTTTCAAAAATGGATGTGAAAAAAACAGTTTCTTAGAATTTAAAAAGAACAGGCTTTGTCTTTAGATCTGGTCGCCTGGGGAAATATCACTGCCGTTTGCCATTTACCCTTGACCAGTGGGTCTCTAACAGAATCGCTCATTGTGGATTCATTTTAGAGATTAGATTAAAGACTGGAGTGGATGGAGATGAGAACATGTAGATTCAACAGGACGATTGTTAGACCACAGTGACAAAAATACTGGCCAACTTGATATCACATATTTGGCAATGTATCAAAGAGCGCTTGTTTCTATGGAAAGTCTCCACCCTGGAGCTCAGTGTTTGTCACAGATCTTTGCCATTTCCCATGAGGCCAGACTGTATATGTCACTGCTATACAGATTGAGAATGCTGGCTGGCATGGAAACGTTGTCCTCGGCTGCTTGTTTTCAAGCCTGAATCAGTTTTCAAAAGGGTTTTTCTTCTCTATCTTTGTATGTCTCATTGCACCACAGTAGAGCAAAATCACCAGGGTCATAGGTTCAGTTTCCAGGAAATGCATGAACTGATTAAATGTTTTCTTGAATGCAATGCAAGTTGCTTTGGGTAAAAGCATTTGTGAAATTGTAGGTCTCTCACATTTCCGTCCAAAAATGCATGCAGTTGTTAAAAGCGCTTAATTCAACTCTTTAATGCATTAATTCAATCCTGGGATTAAGCAGCCATTGTGCAGTCTAATCTGGAATAAATTGCATAATGTAATCTCTGTAAAAAAGGGTTATGTAATGACCCTGCCGCCGCAGTGACATTGACAGAAGTGTAGACGGGAATTTTTGACAGGTCTGAGCTCAGCTTATTGTGAATATACTGGCCCTCCTTTGCTTTTAAAGGGCAATGTCTCCTTCCATCCCATACTTTATAGTGTCCTTTGATGTATCTGCTTATTTCGATTCCTAAAAATCACCAGATCTTTGTTGCTGTCATCTAAAGTTAACATGAAATCAAAATTCACCATTTATCTGTTTTGTCTCAAAATCATCTCAAAATCCAATCAAAAATGATGCAAAGTCCTCATTCTACATTTTTTCTTTTCCATTACACTCAGATGTACGTCAAAAAGAAAGAAAACGTTGACGCTAATCGTTAAAAATCGTTATATGCCTAGCTAACAGGGAACGTTCTCAGAACCTTGGCTCATGTTCCAGCAAGGTTCTCTCAAAGTTATGAACAAACATTCCTTTAAAGACATTAATTGAATGTTATCTGGTTATCTGGTCTTTAATAACATTCTCAAAAAAACTAGCACAAAAACATTTTATACATTGTTTTTTTCTGAAACATTTAAGTTGGATTCATTTAACATTTTTTAACGTTACTACTTGTCTTAGAATGCCCAGAGAACATTCAAAACTAACATTCTCATAATGTTTGCAGTAAGATTAGTTCCCTCACTGTTTTCTCTAGCAGTTGCATAAGCAAGAATAAATGTTTTTAAAACATTTAAAGGATTAGTTCACTTCCAGAATAAAATTTTCCTTATAATTTACTCACCACAATGTCATCCAAGATGACGTTGATCTTTCTTCCGTCAAAAAGAAATTGATGTTTTTCAGGAAAACATTCCAGGATTTTTCTCCATATAGTGGACTTCAATGGGAGCCAATGGGTTGAAGGTCCAAAATGCAGTTTCAAAGCACTCTACACAATCCCAGCCGAGGAATAAGGGTCTTATCTAGTGAAACAATCTGCCATTTTCAGCAAAACAAGCATTTGTGGTTAAAAAGTATATAAATTTTTATTTTATTTTTTAAAGAAAATTACCAATCGTTTCGCTAGATAAGACCCTTATTCCTCGCCTGGGATCATGTGGAGCACTTTGAAGCTGCATTGAAACTACAATTTGGACCTTCAACCCATTGGGTCCCTGTTGAAGTCCACTATATGGAGAAAAATCCTGAAATGATTTCCTTTCGACTGAAGAAAGAAAGACATGAACATCTTGGGTGACGTGGGGTGAGTACATTATAAGGAAATTTCTATTCTGGAAGTGAACTAATCCCTTTTTTTTTTTTTTTTTTTTTTTTAAAGAATATTTTCATTTAAAAGAGGGCATTTTTAAAACTTTTTGGGAACGTTTGCAAAACGTTCTGAGAATATATTTTTGTTAGCTGGTTGGAATCTTTAGCAAATCTCAAAATTGAAATCCATTGTCATATTGTAAATTACAAAGCTGTGATGCCTCATTAAAATAATTAATTGTAATTTTTAGTGTTTTACTTAAAACAAAAAGTATCAAATTTAGATTTCAGCCATTTATTAGTTTGCTTGTTTTAGGAGTGTGTCAGCATGTGTTTATACCCTACCCTTTCCTCTCAAACTGTAGTGTCTCTATGATGATAACTGTCTTTCCTTCCCAGTCTGCCCTTCTTTTTCCTCTCTGCAGCCAATCAGAGGCCAATAAATCAATTATCTGTCAATGATAATCAGTCATGTGATGGATGTAACACTGAAAACATTTAACTCTCTGTCTCCCTCTTTCTCTCTCGTTTTCTTCCTCTCTTGTCTTCCAGTTGATGTAGCACTAATTTTTACTCTTTCTCTCCTTCCTCCTTTCCTCTCAGCCATCAAAAGCAAACTGTAAATGTTGTTTTCCTGAGTATTACAGTAAAGAGATGCCCATAAAAAAAATTTAAATAGCAGAAAGTCCTGCAGGACGACTCTAGTTAATAATGTAAATCTGTAGCTGTGATTGATGTGTGTGCAATGTTTCCTGTCCCTCATCTCATTGCACATATATAAATACTTCTCCAGAGGTCAGAATTGCAAAAAGATCATTGGTTGAGAGCGATGCAGATGTCTCTGTGGAAACTGCAGGGTGAAGTGTGAGAGAGAGATACTTGGAATATCAGGTGTGTTATTTTTTGCTAGTGTTTGCGACTTCCTGGCATATATAGAGACTTGCATCTATATATGAAAATAGATTAATGACTCGAAAAAGGATCACAGCTCACTGCTAACCATTTATTTCCCCTCAAAGCTTTTTTTTCCTGTTAGGACAAAAAAACCAAGCAAATACTGTGCTCTGAAATCACAGTTAATTCGGACTATTTTAATGCACAATCAGTTTTCATGAGTGGAAATAAAACTTGCAAGAAAACACTCTGCCTTGAACTAAAAAAAGCCAGCATGCATAATTCCTAAAAAATGGGAACGCATGCTAAAAAATAAATAAAATAAAGGAGATTTTGACGCAGTAATGCCTGTCAGTTCTAAACAAAAAGTGGGCATCAGTAAGACTTAATAGAGTGTTTTATGAAGTCAAGCAGCTGTGTCTGTTTCTGACACTGAATGTTCTTCCTGTAGCTTGGCTCTGCCATGGGGCGTGTGTGGAAGTGGACTCCGACACGGAGGCAGTGATGGGGAAAGGCTTCAAATTGGGCTGTATCTCGTGCAAGATGAGAGGGGAAGTACCGGCCTCTGCCACAGTGGACTGGTGGTTCATGGCCAAAGGCGAGAGTGAATTTGCACATGTGAGTATGAGACCAAAGACCAGGCATTACAGCTTGACTTCACATTACTAAAGTCAAGCTGCACATGATGCATTACCTAAATTAATGTGCAGTTGCTTTTTCAAATCTTTTTTTTTTTGTCCAAGAGCTATAGTGCAGCTGCATGCCTGCATAAAATGCTCAAAACAATCAATGCACCTTAAATATTTCCATGGTAAAAAACAACAACAACAACATCTAAACCCAAAAAGCAGATCTTAAAATGTTGCATTTTTAATGCAAAGCCAGGGTCATGCATTTTTTATGACTGCCTTTGTGGTCAGAAGTGAATTACTGCACATCATTTTCAGCAAGGAACATTCCCGAGCAGAGTCTGTGGACAATTTACAAGGAAGGCAGATTAAGCTCTTTGCCATTACAACAACTAGCTGCAACCTAAAAACTACAGTACCAACAAATATGCATTACACACAAGCATTTTTCAGTGATATGCCATAGTCATTTGTGAGAGACAGCATATTTAGCATAATATAGTACTAGAATTATATTTGTTATGCGATAATGAATGAGCATGAGAAACATCACATGCGTGAGGAATATATTATATACACTTTATAATGTTTTTTAATATTTAATATTTACAGTTCCATTAAAAATGTGAGATTATTGGCATATTAATATAATAGAAGGGTGAAAGTACACACATCCGAAAATATCTTAGCCAGGTGCAAGATCAAAGGGTATCATCAAAAAGTGGAAAAAAGAGCTGCTTTTTTCCACTTTTTTTCTGTTTGCCTGACGAAGGTCTTTGGACCAGAACGTTGCTCATATTCATATTAAAATAACAGAAAGCTAATTTTATGTCCTGCAGTTTTCAGGGTTTCTGCACATCTTAACCAATTCATTTCCATGGCCTTTCTAGAATACTAAGATTTATAAAATCATTTCATAGAGAATTAAATGTAATAAAGTACGTATTATATGTATTAGTGTCCTATAGAAATGCTGAAATGTTATCACTGTTGATTGTTGCACTCTTCTACACTGTAAAAATTATTCGTTAAAGAAAATGCTATTTCAGTCTATTTCAGAAATTTTAAATTCAATGATACTTGCTGTTGTTTTTGTAAATATTTGTGGAATTTACTAGCAACTTATTGTTTGAATTTATTTATTTAAATTATTATGAATTATATAAGTAAATCCTTCACCAAATTTATTTCAGTGTAAGACCACCATCTAGCCTATGAACTCTTAGAACAGACCAAAAATCAATTTTTTATTGTTTTTTTTTATTATGTTAATATACTGTTTTTATTTTTTTTTTTTTATTATATTAAAAATAGATTTTACTCTTTACATGACTTTGAAAAACTAAAAATGACATTACATTTACAGCTTTTCCATGACCATTAAAGGGATAGTTTACCCAAAATGCAAAAATCTGTCATCATTTATTCACCAAGTTGTTCTAAAACCTGTGCGAGTTTCTTTATACTGTTGAACACAAAAGAAGATATTTTGAAGAATGTTTGTAAGCAAACAGCTGAAAAACAGTAGCCTTTGACTTCCATAGTATTTTTGTTCCATACTGTTCGGTTACCAACATTCTTCAAAAAATATCTTCTTTTGTATTTCACAGAAGAAAGAAACTCGTACAGATTTGGAACAACTTAAGGGTGAGTAAATGATGGCAGAATTTCAGTCATCTCTTTAACCTGATAGTGGTCTTCTGTAGACAGAGGGCAGTGTAGAACAAAACACAGACAATAACAAGTCAACCACTGACCTTGTGTCTTTATAACAGCCATTTTTAGAGACACGAAATACTGGAGAATTTAAAAAATGGCCGTTTTGGGTGCTGAATAAATGCTGTGTCCTTCACAGCAGTCTCACAAGCTAATAAGAGCTCTTCTTTCTTACAATTAGATCTACAGTTATGCAGATATGACAGGCTACATAATGGATGACCGCTTCGATGACCGCCTGGCCTGGAACGGCAGTAAAAAAACCGATGATGTGCAGGACGGCTCAATTTTCATCCTTAACGTCACCTTCAACGACACCGGCATCTATCGATGCGTCTTTGACCGCACCCTTGTCTTCCCCAATTACGAGTACCACACCAATGCCACCAAGTTTATCAACATCAACGTAGTAGGCAAAGGTATGTTCATTAAAACAGACAGTGGGGATAAGGAAATTGATCAAATCAAAGTAAGGAGGTGACAACATCTTTGGCCTGACAATATCCTCAATTCACCCTTGAAAGGAACTCAAGGGTGTGTCCATAAAGAAAGATGAGTCAACACTGAATAGAAATGGCTTTGAAATGTCAAAAACAAGGACACTATCATTGCCTTTACACGGCCTTGAAAGCAAAGTGTTGTCATGGCAGCAGCAGCATCAAGGCTTTCATCATCATTGGTGTCCTTTGAAAGCAAGGATGTTAATAATTTTTTTTTTTTTTAAGATCACAATATTCATATAGAGGATTAATGTAACAACATTATACCTTTTTTTCTTTGAGCATGTTATCAAACAAGTACTTAAAACTGCTCCAAACATCCCAGTGTGTTGTATATGGAAAAAAAGTTTGAGTTTGAGCTTATGTTTGAGTCCTGATTCATGCTCCTTTGCCAGTCCCTTTCTCAACTCTCCACCCCACGCTTTCCTGTCATTCGCTACTGTCCTGTCTGCTAAAAAACATGAAAAAACAAACAAACAAAAGTTTAAAGTTTTAAAATGATTTATCTATGCTAAAAAGATAAAGCATTTTGTAGGAAAACTAAATAAACAAATAGTAAATTACAAATTGGGTAACACTCTACAATAAAGTTCATTAGTTAAAGGAACTCTCCACTATTTTTGAAAATAGGCTCATTTTCCAACTCCCCAAGAGTTAAACAGTTGAGTTTTACCGTTTTCGAATCCATTCAGCCGATCTCCGGGTCTGGCGGTAGCACCACTTTTAGCGTAGCTTAGCATAGACCATTGAATCTGATTAGACCGTTAGCATCTCGCTCAAAAATGACCAAAGTGTTTCGATATTTTTTCTATTTAAAACTTGACTCTTCTGTAGTTACATCGTGTACTAAGACTGACGGAAAATGAAAAGTTGCGATTTTTTAGGCTGATATGGCTAGGAACTATACTCTCATTCCAGCGTAATAATCAAGGAACTTTGCTGCCGTACCATGGTTGCAGCAGGCGCAATGATATTACGCAGTGCCTGAAAATAGCAACGACTATAGAAATACAATTTTTTATTTTTTTTTGTTAATGTCCCAATTGAGGTACAGGATGTGAAAATTTCAGATAAATGTTCATGTTATATATTTTGGTTGCATTTGGGAGTTAGAATAGAATAGAATAGAATATAATTAAATTGCATTTAAATAAGTATATAATATCGTAATATCGATATATCGATCGATATACTCCTGTATCGAATCGAATCGGAATAGTATCGTAGAATTTTTTGAGGTATTGGCACATATCGTATCGCTGGGTCTGAGAATCGATATCGTATCGTATTGTGACGAACCATCCGATTTACACTCCTACTAGTTACCTAGCTGGGGACTGTTTTCATTTTCGTATATAACTAACACTGGTAGTGCAAGGAGAGCAGGTTCTAACTGAAGCCTGTTCACACAAATACAAATAAAAAGGTCATTGTGCCTTTTTTTTTTTTTTTCCCACAATTTTAGTAAACTTTAGCTCCCAAGTACCTGTTATATTTTTGAGTTTAAAACAGGCTTCTATAAGGTTCAAATCCCACTCTAATGAACAATTTTAGACAGTCATCACAAGGCAAGGCATTGATGTATTATTTTGTGTTTTAAGGGGGAAGTATGTGCAGAGTATTTTGGACAAACACTTTCCATCATTAATAAAATGCATAATAAACATCCAAATTATCAAATTGTAATTTTCTGTTGTTGATGCACTCAAAATCAGCTTCTGAGGAATCTGAGAGGGTCACATGTTTGCTTTGATGCTTCTGCTGACAACATGTCTGTCCACTTGGACACAAGTCATCATGTCATATTTGCTGATGGTGATAAATCAGTCAGACGCATCTTTACTTCCTGTCAGAGGCTGAGTCAGGCCCACATCAGCACTGATGTCACTACTGATCATTATGAGAGTTTGCATCATAGTGCTGTAATCTGCACAAATACTTCTAAGAGTAGTCAATCAAAAGTAATCAGATAAGGTGCTATGGACTATATGAAAGTGAGAAAGTCATAAAAGAGCCTAATATAGATTTCTGAACTGAATTTAAATTTGTTCTCACTCACCCCCAGCTACACGAGGCACGGCGTCCATCTTATCCGAGATCATGATGTACGTGTCCATCATCGGGCTGCAGTTGTGGCTGGTGGTGGAGATGGTCTACTGTTACAGGAAGATCGCAGCAGCTGGAGAGGAAGCGCTGAGAGAGAGCGAGTGAGTGACATGTCTTCACATTTCCATTTCCCAATGCCTCATTAAGGACCCATAGGGGTGTCCTATTAAAACAGGAAATTTGGGATTAAACATATTAAAGGGCGTATTTCTGTACCACCATAAGCAGACGTGAAAATCTATTTAGTTTATATGGTAAAATTTAATTTTGTGAATTGGAGTGCAATAGCATGTACACTCTTAAAAATATAGGTTTTTTATTTAATCTTTAACATCCATGGAACATTTCAATTCCACAAAAGATTCCTTAGTGGAGAAAGGTTCTTTAGTACCTTTATTTTTAAAAGAATAGTTCACCCAAAAATAAAAATTTGTGACCCTGGACCACAAAACCAGTCTTAAGTCGCTGGGGTATATTTGTAGCAATAGCCAAAAATACATTGTATGGGTCAAAATTATTGATTTTTTTTTTATGCCAAAAATCATTAGTATATTAAGTAAAGATCATGTTCCATGAAGCTATTTTGTAAATTTCCTACTGTAAATATATTAAAACGTAATTTTTGATTAGTAATATGCATTGCTAAGAACTTCATTTGGACAACTTTAAAGGCGATTTTCTCAATATTCTGATTTTTTTGCACCCTCAGATTCCAGATTTTCAAATAGTTGCATCTCGGCCAAATATTGTCCTATCCTAACAAACCATACACCAATGGAAAGCTTATTTATTCAGCTTTCAGATGACGTATAAATCTCAATTTCAAAAAATTGACCCTTATGACTGGTTTTGTGGTCCAGGGTCACATTTGCTGAAAATTTACCCATCCTCAGGCCATCCAAGATGTAGATGTAGATTTTGTTTTTTCATCTGAGAAAGAAGCATTACATCAATTGCTCACCAAAGAATCCTCTGCAGTGAATGGGTGCCGTCAGAATGAGAGTCCAAACAGCTGATAAAAACATCTCAATAATCCACAAATAACTCCAGTCCATCAATTAACATCTTGTGAAGTGGAAAGCCGGTTTCAAAGCTAACAAACATGCAGTGGAAACTTTAAAACATCAATTTATGAATGAAAAAATATATAAAAAAATCACCCCTACAATAATAATAAAAAAAAAACATTTCCGCCTCTAGTTTTCACTGCTTTTCTTCCTTCAAAACTATATTTCCCTTAATCCCAAACTGATCTATATTTTTCTGCAAGCTGCTGTTCTCAAAACCTTTCAAGTTCTTGTTGCTGTTCTTTTCTTCATTGCCTTTTCTGTCCCTTCTGCCTTTCTTTCCCTCCTTCCGTTCTCTTAGGGCGGAATATTTAGCTATAACCTCGGAGAGCAAAGATAATTGTGCAGGTGTAGCGGTGGCAGAATAACACAGGTGGGTTAGTTAAATGTACCTGTGCTGGTCACATCTGGGCTTTTCTGTATTCCAAGTCAGTTAAACAAATCTGCTTTTTGTTTCATTTCAGGTCCAAAAAAAGTCTCAAGCCAGAAGCTTGACGCTCCATCCAACACGGCCCCCTCCGTCACCCTCACCGGCTCTCTGTGAAACCGCAGGGCTGCTGTTTTGACCTTTGTGTACGACCGTGACAGAACCGCCATTCAGAACCATCAGGGAAACACAGTGTCACACATTACATCAAAAGGAAAAGTTTTGTTTTATGGCTCTAGATGACAACTTTGAGGATAACGAATGAATGATGCATTCATTGGTTCAAGCATGAATCTGTAACACTGAACATGACTTGTACATACATTTTTTTTTTTAGCTTTTAACACCTCTTTGCTTTTTCTGCATAATGAGAACTCAGCTTTACATGCCATACAAATGAGTCACCACAGTATATCTCCGAGCCAGAGGACATCACAAAGATTATAAAGTGTATAAAAAATAGAATCAAATAGAATGATATATGTGAAAACATATTTATACCATTATTTAAATCTCAAACATATTGAGAAATAGAAAAAATAATAAAATAAAAACATATATTAGGTGTGTAACAGAACTGTAGGCTGGTTTGTTCACTAAAGTATTAATAAGAGCAATTTTACGTCAAAAAAACCGAAGTACATACCGAACCGTCATATTCGTGTACCGTTACACCTCTAATATACATATATATATATATATATATATATATATATATAGAGAGAGAGAGAGAGAGAGAGAGAGAGAGAGAAATCATAACATCTCATGTTTGGCAGCTATAGGGACATCATGTGATTAGCATTACATAGCTAATGCCAACGTACGTTTAGGCTACAAGAGCTTCCTATCAGAAAACTGCAATTGTCATGTACAGGGGATTTGAACCACAACTAACTTAACTAACCACTGCTAAGCTAACCACAAAGTTTAAAAATTCTCACTGGTATGTAGTAATTCACTTGAATTGTCATTACATCTATAAAAACATCACGACCAGCACCCTGTATTAGTCTTTAATGCCTTGGCATTAAGATTTTTACACTATAAAGCAGACATTGTGAGTAGCATAAAGCTATTCATATCATTCTCTTAAAAGAAATAACAGCGAAGCTAATGAATGTCACGTATATGTTAATATCATAGGCGTCAGGAAAGTGCATTGTTGTGTAAGATCCATATCCGAATTCAGCTACCCAAACTAATGTGATAAATATATTATTAACAATGTGCCGTTGAGGATCTGTGCTATTAATCATTCTCATGTTGGCCTCACAATTCCTCCCCTTTTCTTTTTGTCTTTGCTGACAAGATAATCAAGGGCTGCATGAAATCGACTGAGAATGACTCAAAGTTTAAAGTGTGCCTCCTGTAGGAAAGATGTTTATGCCTCTGGCTCCTCATGCATGATGATGATTTCAAAAGAAAACGGAACGAGAAAGCAGGAGTTAATTGTTTTCGTTCACAAGTGCAGTAAAGAAGCTTCCAGTCTTTCCTCTCCCTCTATAGTAGCCAATTTCTGGTAGTGACTACAGAGGGCAGCACAACACTGCCAAAGTCTCACTGCCTTTATGCATGAATGAACGTTCTTGAGACTTCCCAGCTCTGGTTTTCTTACTTTTATATCTTTCATTCGGTGGTTGTTAAATTGGTGGATTTCTACTGCATGATTTTAAATAAGCTTTTATGTATACCGTCATAAACACAACCACAGTTGTAACACCAGATCCGTTTCATCCTCGACCAAGCAAAACTAACTCCACAGCTGCTTTTAGTGCTGTGATTACTCAAACATAGATGGTATTGTACTAACACTTGGATGTCACAGAATATCGTCATTATTTGACAATGTCTGCACCTCTGTAAAGTATATCAACAAGACGACTTTACGGCCTCAACAATTCCAAGATGCATTTCATGTTGAAGTGAAAATGTTGCTTGCCAAATAAATTATGGACAAGATAGATATAATAAAATACATTTAAAAATACAGCTGTTTTTCTGAATCTTTTCTCTCTTGACCTACATGCAAGATTAAGGGTCCATCATATAGTATAATACAGTAAAAACAGAAATATTGTAAAATATAATTTCAAGGAGCAGATTCTTAAAATCTTATCTATTTTAAAAATGTAATTTGTTTCTGTGATGACAAATCTGAATTTTCAGCAGCATTACTCCAGTCTTCAGTGCCACATGATCCTTCAGAAATCATTCTAATATGCTGATTAACTGGTATTATAAAAATGTAATTTCTGAGTATACTTTTATTTAGCAAGGACAAATTAAATTGGTCAAAAGTGACAGTACAGATTTCTATTTCTAGTTCATTGGATTTACAGTTCAAAGAATCCTTTAAAAAATAATCATGGTTTACACAAAAATATTAAGTAGCAAAAACTGTTTTCAACATTAATGAGAATTATTAATAAAAAATTAACACCAACAGCAATTGATGATAAATGAGCATACACAATCATAATCATACCAACTTCCCCACTGCTCAGGAAGTATTAAATGGATAGTTCACTCAAAAATGAAAATTTGATGTTTATCTGCTTACCCTCAGGGCATCCACGATGTAGGTGACTTTGTTTCTTCAGCAGAACACAAACGAAGATTTTTAACTCAAACCATTGCAGTCTGTCAGTCATATAATGGCAGTCAATGGGACCCACGGCTTTGAGAGTCAAAAAAAACATACACAGACAAAACCAAATTAAACCCTGCGGCTCGTGACGATACATTGAGGTCTTAAGACACAAAACAATCAGTCTGTGCAAGAAACTGAACAGTATTTATATCATTTTTTACCTCTGATCCACCGCAATGTCCAACTGTCCTGAGCGAATTCACAACATCCGACGTGATGTGTCAGCGTGCTCTGGCATAACAGATGCATGCGCGGAAGCGATCTGAACATTGAGTGACTCAATGAGAGTTTCTTGCACAGACCAATTGTTTCGTGTCTTAAGACCTCAATTTATCGTCACGAGCCGCAGGGTTTAATTTGGTTTTGTCTGTGTATGTTTTTTTTTTTACTCTCAAAGCCGTGGGTCCCATTGGCTGCCATTATATGACTGACAGACTGCAACGGCTTGAGTTAAAAATCTTCGTTTGTGTTCTACTGAAGAAAAAGTCACCTACATCTTGGATGCCCTGGGGGTAAGCAGATAAACATAAAATCTTCATTTTTGGGTGAACTATCCCTTTAAACTGTGAAAAAAGGAAATTATCCAATCAGTAACAAACACGCAATTTTACAATTTTTTGGCATTTTTTATTATACATTTGTGACCGTCACAAGTCATCTTTACAATCGTGTCTATACAATACATCCCACCTTCACTCTCTCCCTCCCTGACCCGAATAAATAGCACACACTTTTATCACTCAGAGCAAGGGCTTTGCACAGCAGCGCCCGCAGACAGACGACAGACACACACACTCAGAGGAGAGAGAGATCACTGAGGCTGAAGGGCACGACAGAGTGAGACGACACATACAGGGACAGAAACGAAATGGCTGGACAGGGGACATCAGTAACAGACAGTCCAAATGAAACTAATGAAACAAAGGACCAAAAAAATCCAACTCACAGCCTCTAGGCGAATCTCACCAAGAACATGCACATCACATTTCACATTAAAACCAATACTTTTTTTGCATTGTGACACTGTTTTTATTTCAATTCCCATAACTGAGGATAATTAATGTATTATTTATACCATCTGACAGTATTTGTTTGACAGTTTCTAAATTACGCTTAATGTAAGCTAATTGTCTGCACAGGATGATTTTCATTATTGCATTAGAGTAGTGAAAATTTAAATAAAAATTATGAGTTGTGCTTAATTGTCATAAAAATGCCACAATACAAAAAAGAACTGAGGTGAAACGGACATGTTCTTTGTGAGACTGACCTGCAGTGTTGAGTGAAATGACAATGGTCCTTGAGTTCTGGTTGGTCCCAAACGTCCAGCCTGAGGAACGACTGAAGTTCTTCAATCTGTGTGCACGTCAGCTGCTCAAGCTAATAGTAACCCTGAACAGTTCAAGTTTGATTCCAGTGAAACTCCACAAGTTTCTTGACACCTCAACTACACAACACAGCTCCTTTCACCCCTAAGTCATAAATACACAGGGATTTAAAACAAAAATAATAACTAAAACATTAGGGAGAAAGAAGAAATGGTTAAAATTGTAAAACAAACTTCACTCTGGTACTCTACCCTAAGTAAAAGTTTGACTTTTGACTTTTTGCATTCTTTCTTATAGATTAACTTTTAATTGTCCATTGCAATTTTTCCACATGATTATTGCTAAAATGGGAATTTATATTCATACCACTCGTTCCACCCATTTCTACACTGGTCCTTGTTTGAGCAGAAACACAATGACGTTAGACTGTAATTCAAGTCTATTAAATAAATACTGCAATGGTCTGACACACTTTAAACGACTTTCAGTAACAGCTCTGAAATCAGCAAAACAGTAAAAATTGAAATTTCTCTCCCATGAAGACATAAAAATAACATTTGTGAAATGACGGTTGAGAGGTCTCTTGGAGGTTGATTTCAGACATTTCCCTCTTTGAAATCTTTAGCGCATCTCCCCCAAGCTCTTTTCTGAAAGGTCCATGATGAAATTCATTTTTCAGACGCGCAGTACGGACCAAACGGCTCAAGATGCAGCACAGCTGTAAGTCACAGACGCTTCCGTACATGTGTGTTATTGCTTCAGACCCAGAGTTCATAGTTTTCCGATTGATAAAAGAGTCGAATGTGTTTTATACAGATAGTATAAAGTCCTGTAGCTGCTGCTGGGACACAAGGGTGATCTAGAAGATACCCACATCAATCCCAACATTAATGTCACTGAGTTGAGCACCGTCTCCCGTCCATGATTTGGCCCCTCGTGGACGGCTATGTCACGGGGTCCACAGTCTGTAAACGGTAGGGTGAGGGGGTTACCTTATGCTCTCACTGATCCGTCAGTGTTTCTGGTTCAGACTCCTGCTGCACCTCAGGTGTGATCATTCCTCTGTGGAGCTTCTCCAGAGACTGTTTCATCTACACGAGAGAGGACACGCCACATTAAAAACAAGATGAAATCAAAATACTCTTTTTGTTTTCATAATAAATTAGTTTTGTCTTATTTGTACAAGATTTATCATAAAGAAACCCTTGCTGAAAGATATGAAAGCCAATATCCTAAGTCTAAGCTGATTGGTTGCTCCAGCCTGGTCATACAGGTCTGCTTTTGACAAGGGGGTGTTGTCATTTTTCAGAGAGACAAACTAAACCAGCTGATTACCAGCTTGGCCAGACTAGAAAACCATCTTAAACAAGTTTACAAGTCCAGCAAATCAGCTTAGTCTGGTTTATGTTTTTTCAGGAGGAACTAGAGATTGTTTTTATGATATTCAATTAAAATGTAATATCTTTCTCTCTGTTACAAGCATGAAGACAATAAACCAAATATACTAAGATGACTATAATACATGAAATTCTGAAATAAAATAAAACATATTATAATATTTTAATCAGAATATCTTTCATGCCACAGAACAGTCTTACAAGCAACTGGATTTTTAGAGTTCATTAAATAATTCAAATATATCTCAACATTCTTCTTAAAATTAAAAAAGAAAGCATTTTCTTTGAAAATGGATATTTATGAATGTTAAATTGCAAGGAATAGTAATACAATTATTATAAATTTAACATGAAAATGGTCTCTTTTCAAAGAGTCCCCAAAAACACAATTTTGGATAACAAAAATTATTTGGATAATAATAATAATATTAATAAATAGAAAAGTAATTTCAAAACAATATTATTAATCTGTCAATATCAATCAATCAATATTAACTAATCAATATTCTGCTTCTGATTCATTATTTTTTTCAAGCGTATTAATTTAATGGGTAACAATTATGAATAATACTAAAAGAAACTTCAACATGGTTGGGCAGAAGAAATTTCTGTCAAAGAAGCCTCAATTGTTTTCATTCTGTCACTCAATATTTAATTCCAAAGACAAATTAATCCTTTTTTTTTTGACCTCTGAAATGTCTTTTACTTCATGCAATAACAGCTCAAATCTGAATAAACTCAAATCACTCCCTACATTATTTCCTGCTTAATATTCCGTTTCATTTGGAAATATGTTAAAACTGTCACGTTACTCTGGAATGCTTTATTCTGATTGGTCAGTTTTAGCATTCTGCAGTCAAATATTTGTATATCCGACTGAAAAAACTTTGCTAGTTTGATGTTTCTCATTCATTATCTATTCTGGTCATGTTTTCTAGTCGTGTTGTTCTGATTCAAAACAGAATTATAGAAAAAGCGTGGGCTTCCAACTCAAAATGGACACAATCTCATGAAAAAGTCATAAAAAGACTAAATATTCCCAGACTGATTGACAGACTGTTATTACTTCTAATTTGTTTTCAGCAAATGCAGCGTTTCGACTGCCTGATGAAGACATCTTAAGTTCAGCTCAAGCACACACCTGATCCAGAAGTGTGACAGAAGACTGTAGGATCTGCTGCCATTTGTTCATCTGGGCCTGGTGGAACTGCCTCTGGAGCTGCAGGACCTGCGCCCACTCTCCAGCTGTCTGAGGCAGAGGACTGCGCAGAGAAACAGTATAGAATCAGCATGCTGAAAAGCAGCATGTGAGTGTGTGTGTGTGTACAGCCACTCAGTTCGACCATACCTGTCAGTTAAAGAGTACGAGTGCCAGGTCTCCAGCGTGTGTGCGGCCCGTTCCAGCGCCCAGAGTTTGTAGAAGAGCATCATGTTCAGAGCCACCAGAACAACCAGACTGAAGGAAGAACAGAGAGGAGATTTCAATATAGTGATCTGTACTTGATGGTGCAATATCAATGGTGAAAAAGTGTGTGCGCGTTTTTCTTGAAGCTCAAAGACAGAGGCTCTACCTGACACAGATCCTATATGCAGGAGGAAGCGAGGAAAGCAAGAGGAGAGAGAGAGAGGATCACCAAGGAGACATATTAGTACGCAAAAGAAGGGAGAAACAGAAAAAGTGACACTCCTTATATGTTGGTGTTATTTTAAACGGGATGCAATGTTACTATGCACAGAAAAGAGGAAGTATGTTAAAAGGGATAGTTCACTTGTATTTATATTTATTATTTCTAATATCATATACTCTTATATGATATATTAATATGATATTTTATATGATGTATGATAATACATTTTTTTTCTTCAGTGGAACCTAAAAGATGAGATTTTGTAGCATGTCTCTTCGTATAATGAAAGTGGATGGGGACTGGAGATGTTAGCTCTAAAAAGTAGTCTATATAACTTGGATGCTATATTCCAGTTTTTCTGAAACTGTATGATAGCTTTCTGTGAGAAAAAATATTGAATTTAAGTTGATACTCAATTTACTGGAAAAAAAAAAGAAGAAAAAAAACAACAACAACAACAAGTACCAGTCCCCACCTGCTTTCATTGTACAGAAAAACACAGCTTGGGAATTCTACTAAACTTATCTTTTCGTGTCACACAGAAGAAAAAAACCTGTACAGGTTTCAAATGACATGAGGACCAGTAAAAGATTTTTTGTGACATTATCAAAACGTGTTATCCAATGAGGCAGTCATTATGGTAGGCTCTGCTCTTCAGATATCAGAAAAAGAAGCCACCACTATAGTGATGACACCCTGGCGGTCTCAATGAGCTCAGACTGAATCTTGTTCATCTGAAGTGAGTCTGATTGTATGACACAGCAGCTTGTGTTAACACTGACATTACAAATGCACACAGAGTAATATTTACAGACTGCCAAAGGGGAAAACACTAACATGAAGCTCACGATGAGTAGGATGGTGGAGATGCTATTGTTGTTATTGCCGGCTCCACGCCACCTCTCCCCTAATTTGACATACTGAGCACCTGAAAAAACAGGAAAATGACTCATTAGCAGGCATGTGATCAGATAAGGACAAAAAAAGAAAGAAAGCCTGAATTATATATTATACTAAATTCTATAATTATTGAACACTTCAAAAACATGTTACTATTGCAGTATGAGTAATGTACTATAAAATTTGTTTTATTCCTTTATTTCATCAAAGTTATTTAATAATATTAATAATCATATTTTTTATTATTTATTTTATAGGAAAACAGTAAAATTATAATAGTAATATTTATGGCTAAATAAATATTATTTAATAATAATTTAAAAAGGAGAATCTAAATTATTATTCAAAATATTAGTTTTACTTTACTGAATTATATAATTATTAATTATAAATCATAAAAAGACATACTATTATCGTAATAACTCATGTACTGTAAAATAAAAATGTAACAATAATAATAATTTATTTTATAGAACAACAGTTAAATTATGATACTACTATTTATGTTCTTCATATTTCTAAGATTTTTTTTTTTTGTCAGATTTACACAAATCACGTAGGTCATATTTCTCAGGTCGAATAATTCACATATCTGTTTATTCCAGTAAAAGCATGACATTATTATTGTTATTATATACTTAAATATTTTTATTAAAAAATATGTTTTATTAAGTTTTTAAATTATATTATTATTACAAATCAAAGATACATTACTATTGCATACTGTACACCAAAATAAAAATGAGCATTTAATAATAATATAATTTATTTTACAGAGCAACTGTAAAATTACAATGCTAAAACTGATGGCTGTCTTAATTTCTTTTTTGCTTTTTTCCTCAGATTTATGTCATTCACGTGGGTCATACTTCTAAGGTCTTCTAAGGTCAGAAATGACGGAAATCTGCATAAATATGGAAAAATCACATCCCTGATTAGTCCGGTCAAAGCAATTTTGCATTCCACCACTAGATGTCAACACATTCCACATGGTCGCTTAAATCAGACTTGATGAAATTCAGTTCTGGTGCTCCCCTGCATCGACTGACTCACCAGCTTCCCTCCTTTCGCGCTCGTCTCCAATTCCTCGGTCGCCCCGCTCCCCGCCTCCTCCTCCCGCTCCATCCCTTTCTCTCTCCCGCTCTCCTGCTCGTCTGGGACAGTTGCGTTTGCGTCTGCGCAGGCCGGGGGGAGTCTTGGCGGAGTCCGCGGAAGGCATTTCCCCAGGGCTCACTACAGAAACTTCCGACTGTAACAGCGTTTCCAGCTTACACACCTCCATCTCTGACGAGGAGCATGGGATAGTTTTTAGCACCAAGGTCACAGTCAAGGTTTGCACTGAGACGAAAAACTACTCACCCATGTGTCTGTAATACTCTTCAATGCCGCTCCAAGTGTTCTTCTCTATCAGCGCTTTCACAAGACTCCACGGCTGCTTCCTGTAGCAGATATCAGACGAGACCCTGCAGACACACACACAATGGCTCCCTCAGCGGTGTTTGCGTTGAAGCATAACAATACGCGCATAACAATGGTCAGGAAGTTCTACCTGAGGCGGCTCTTGTGCTTGTTGACAGAGGTGAGGCAGTATCTGTGTACAGTGTAGAAGTAGTCCTGGTAGGGGATGCCTGAGGTTATGACCTCCGAGTCCACCACGTAACACTCCCCCCTGGTGCTGCTCTTATGGAGAGTCTGCGCAGCATTACAAATATACACAAAACCATCATTAAAGAAGTTCTGGGTTCAGTATAAGCTTTGTTAACAGCATGTTTGATATTCTGTTGATTATCAGAACAAATCATTTATAATTTGTAAAAACAAAAACTGTTTAACATTAATGCACTTATTAAGGAAGTGTCTAGCATTTGGGAACATGAAAAAGCATAAACATGTAGCCTGTTTTTAAGCACTATGTTTATATGTGTTATTTGAGCTGTAAAGGCGGATAAACTGTCATTTTAGTGGTGGAACTGCTGTTCTAGGTGGATGAACTTCTAGTTATATGTAAACCATGTAAAGGTTAACATTAACTGATATTAACTAGGGCTGAATGTTTAATCAAAATAAAAACGAAAGCACGATATGGCTTAGTGTGATTATCAAATCACAGAGGCCGTGATTTAATTAAAAAAAAAAAAAAAAAAGAAGATTTAAGGGCTCTCTGCCCTTTTCCACTATATTAAAAAACTTAGTGGTTTAACGTTTGAAAAAGAAGAAATTAAAGCAGCCGTTCTCCAGTTGCACTGTTACATTAAAAAAAAAAAACAACAATAATATTTTTCTTAAATACCATTTTTTTTATTTTAGTGAAATAGTATTATAATAGTAATATTTCTTGTTTTGTTTATTTAATAATAATAATAATAATAATAATAATAAGTCATTAAATATAACAACAACAGCATTTTATAGTCATATTGATATAAAATCACATTTTTGGATGAATTGTGCAGCTCTACTAACAAGAACAGCAAACATGTAACTTTTAAAACTTTTAAAACTTTTAATAAAAATGTATTAAAAATATTATTTTGCTGTATTAATTAATAATTAATTTCTAGTCATACTGATATATAATCACAATTTCTGGACACATTGTGAAACTCTACAAACAAGCACAGCAAACCTGGAACTCTTAAAAAATTCATTTTAAATTGCAATTGCAATTTTTATAATAAAAATCGGAATTCACATTTCTTCCCAAATCATGCAGCCCTAATACTGTATGTCATGTATATATGAAGGATCAGGGATAACATTTTACTTATTAATTTTTGTGGCTATGTTCTTTCAAATGTGATGCATTTATTATGTGTTATCAGAGAGGACAGTTCACCTAAAAATGAAAATTGTCACCATTTACATTCACCAACAGTTTGTACATGCAATTAAAGTCACTGTGGTCCGAAACTAAACTGGCAAAAATAAATAAAATAAATAAATTCTTCGTCCTTTTCTGTTTTCCAAAAAAAAAATAAAAAAAGAGAAATGCACACAGGTTTAGGACAACATGATGGTGAGTAAACAACGACAAAACTCTCATTTTACCATGAACAATCACTTTAATAAGAATGAAGGTGATTGAGGAACAGCTGAGATAAAAACAAAGCAAAAGATCTGTGTGGACCCACCTGTGTTTCCACCACAGGAGCAGTTTTTGGGCCCAGCGGGTTGTTGATGGCGATGGTGTAACTCAAAACTCTACTGCTGTTCCCACTGCTGCTGTCCTGCTGCCACTCGTGCACAGAGAGATCTGAACCAATCACACACGAGAGAGAGAGAGAGAGAGAGAAAGCAGAAAGAGGAAATGAACAGTTAGAGGATGGGGAAAAAGAAGGGTGGATGATTACAGTCAGAGCACTTGCAGGGGCACAGGGAAGGGGGCAATTATCCATGCAGACAACAAAGACAAAGAGCTCAGCACGAGAAAAAAAACCACTTCTCACACTGTGCTATCCAGGCTACCATTCCTGGATCTACCATGAATATTTTCAACATTATTTGCTGTACAAAGCAGATAAAGTTACCAAGGAAAAAAAAGAATGAGGCTATGATATTTTATGCTAAAGAACACAGCGAAACCAAATAGTCGAGTTCTCATTATCTGCCCAAAGGCCCCTATAGGACACCCAGCACGAAAAGAGCAAAAGAGAGGGGAAAAGAGGACACGTGGTATCTGAAAGCTGCAGGAAAGGGCAATAACAACACAGCAGAAACCAGCCATGCATAGAACAATCAGCAACACAGTCAATGATTAAATGCAAGCAGGACTCCAGTCCACTACGGGCAGTATTTTAATAAGTATGCTGAAGGGAATCAAAAAAAAGAAAAATGCAACAATGTAGGAGTAGCAAACTCAGTTACAAAATGGCAATTTTAAACCTGAACTGACCGGTGAAGTGACGCTGTGAGAAGAGGTGCTGTATGAAGTGAGTGTCTGAGAACAGAAGGTCGTGGAGCTTGTCCACGCTCAAGCGAACGACTGTGTTGATATGCAGCCGGCCGCTGAGATCTGCACAGAAGGACTCCACCTCGCCTGTGGAGATTAAACGTGACTCCTTATCAAGGACATACCTATTTGACACATATTTACCTACTCTAAAGAAAGAGTGGTTTCAAATCTCTAAAATCTTTTTGTTTTAAATTAAGGTCAGGCAGTTTGCTGTGGGAAACAAGAAGGATATACAAGCACTCACTCTCTTCCTGAGTGTCAGAGGAATTGCTGGGGTCAGTTGGGAGCTCTTCATCATTGGTGATATCCAGTGAAGAGAGGTTTCCCAGGCTGTGTGGGACAGTGGGAGGAGACTGAAGTGACTGATTGGCAGATTCTGACTGGCTGTCCCCGCCTTCTTCCACGACCTATAAAAAGAATAAACACTCTCAAACCAGTGTTATCGTTAAAATGTCTAAATCACATAAAATGATTACAACAAATTATATAAAATAAAAGTTATTCAAATATTAGTAAAAATAAAAAGCTATTATAAAATATCAATAAATACTATAATTGTACATTAAAAAAAAAAAAACACCTTAAAGTCATAGACATACAAACAATACATCACAATAAAACATACATAATGCCATTTAAAAATGATAAAAGACTAAAATACATGACCAGGGGTGTAAATATTTGCTCTGATAATGTTTCAGTTTCATTATGATTATTTACTAAATTTTGATTGTTATTTACAAACAGATTCACTAATAAATCATTAAGACTGACTTGTATTCAGATTAATTCAAAAGAACTGATTCAAAAGAATAATTTTCATTGCAATCATACATCACAATGACTTGCAAGCAAGTTTTATTCTGCACACAGGTAGCATATTTCTAAAATATTTTATGTCAGAATATAACTCAATAAATCAGGGTTTATAATGGTTTCTGCAACCTTTTAGTCTATGAATCTTCCATTGTAATGTTCTTTTAGCATAACCACTCTGGCAGGTATTTCACAGTTGGTTGACGCTTACAGTTGACGACGGGGCAGCTCCAGTGTTTGTGGTGGGTGGCAATGAGCTCTGGGAGCTGGGTGGACTGGGCTCAGGTTCGATGCTGGCCCGAGTAGATGGCACCTCCACAGGCTGGCAGGAAGAGGAAGAGGAGGATGGAGGTGAAGATCCTGAAGCGCAGGGAAGAACTGAGGCAGATGAGGGTGGAGAGGAGCCCACCGGAGCCACCGGCACTGAAGCCAGATCCAGCAGGTCAGTGACGGAGACCGGCTCCTCACCTGGGCTACAAGACAGAAACAGATAGATGTAAGTGTCAGGGTTGTCATAAGCCCTTTTCCACCGAAACTGCCTGGAACAATTTGTCCCAGGAACTTTTTTTCCCCCAGACCTGTTGCTGTCTGTGTTTCAATCATGGTCTAAAGTACTGAGAAGATTAGGCAAATAGTCTAGTGACGTAGCTCTGCGTGCATTTCTCAATACCAAGTACGCAAATTTCGGCATCCTCAGTAGTTTGGACTTCGCGAGTTCGACTCAGGAGCTTGAACTCCCGCAGACGGGACGACGCAAGTCCGGTAATTCTGCAAACAGCAGCATACTTGATAACGTCAGTCAGCTAGCCTTGTTTACTGCAATTTTCCTTACATTAATATGAAATATGATATCAAACACCACTGCCTCTTTTTGTTTTCATTTAAACATATTAATAGCCTCAGAAATGTAGTTCAGGGAACGTACATATACATTACAATGAAACAAAATATTATATCAAGCAGTACTGCCTATTTTCATTTTAACATATTAATAGATTAATAGAATAAAGACCAAAGATTACCTGTTAGATTTACCCAAAATGAATTATAGCTTATGTTTAACCACTACAGAGACATCAGCGGCAAATGTCAGAACGACTAGCCGAGTTGAGGCTGCTCTCGTCGGGAAACATGAGCACTGAGCGCCTGCTGATCGCGTAGAGCTCACGTCTCTGAAATTGGCGAAGCACATTTTCAAATAGGCACTGTCTTTATTAATAAACCACAGATTTGAGTTTTAAACAACTACATTCTCGCCTGAAATACTTTTAAAACTACATTTCATGACACAATAACAGTAATATTTAAAAATTATGCAAATATATGGTGGTTGAAATACAATGCTGCGTGAACTCAACCAATCAGCATGCTTAGCACCCAAGTCCCGCCCCCGAAAGTTCCGGACCTTTGAAAAAGTACTACCTCGTGAGCAGGGACTTTCTGAGGGGCACATCTTTACCCGGAA
This sequence comes from Tor tambroides, assembly GCA_021397915.2. Lineage (NCBI taxonomy): Eukaryota > Metazoa > Chordata > Actinopteri > Cypriniformes > Cyprinidae > Tor > Tor tambroides. The sequence continues at coordinate 31,431 of JAFVLL020000122.1, forward strand.
CTTTATTTAGATCCTGGTTCCTGCGGTGGAAACACACCAAGTACCGGCACAAAGTCCCTAGTTCCTGGGGAAAATTCCTGCAGTGGAAACGGGGCTATGGTCTAATGTACAGAACTCAGAACTCCCTGACGTGCTGCCATATCAACAATGTTTACATATCAACCATTCAGCATTTATCAACTTGGCAGCAATGACAGCAAATTATGCAATAAGCAAAGAAACTCATATAAGCCTGAAGATACAGTAGCACAAACGGTACGTTTTATGCCAAGGATCAACGAGGAGGAGGAAAATTATCATGCAAAATGCAAAACTAAAATGCTTTCCTACTGGTATTCTAAGTGGACTTTTGAGGGAAAAATTAAAATGTGAGTAATGTATTATGCCCTTTTGAACTAAAAACTAAAATAAAATATAGATAGAGACAGGTACACATTCAGCAAATTGAAATACTTGAAATGCAATACTTGAAATATAAAATATAATATGACATTCTTAAACTAAAAACATGAATATAGATAGATGGATAAGTACAGGGTACACTGTATAAACGCCTTCTGTCTCTCCTTGTGTTCTTAAGGTGCCATAGAAAGGAAAACTGTATTTACTTTGGCATAGTTGAATAATAAGAGTTCTGTACGTGGAAATGACATACCGTGAGCCTCAAACACCATTCTTTCCTCCTTCTTATGTAAATCTCGTGCGTGCAAAAGACCACTGAAAAAAGAGGCGAATCCGAACATAACACCGACTGTGACGTTACAGTCGGGATCATTAATGTTTATGCCCCCAACATCTGGATAACGTATACCAGCCCATGTTCTTTGCCAGCCGGACCTGCACAGCCGAATCATCGATGCAGTGTTGCCAGATATTGGTATTAAAACAAACAAAAACCGATAAATAACTAAAATAAACCGAAATTATTTCAAATTTTTGCAATTAAGATAAGATAAAGATATCGCTGATCCTAAACTGCAACTTTCTACTTTATTAACTTTCTAAAGTGTCAAAAAAAAGACAAGTCCAAAAACGCCTGTAACAGCTGGATCCGGCAACACAAAGGCTGCATCCACGCCCTCACTCACAACTCTCTCTCAAGCCTCGTTCACTCCACCATCGTCTCACAGTAATCATGTTTATACCACGGACGCTAAACATTCTTGCAAAATCTCTCAAAATCTGTATCTTCGTCTGACACAGGCTCAAACATAAAAGGTTGGATGCCTAATCTCTCCATCGTTCACTCTGGATAGTAGAGATCTGTTTGCTGTGTGAGCTACTGAAATGAGCCGTGCTGTGAAACAGCCAATCAGAGCAGAGCTCAACATTATTATTCATGACCCTTCCAAATAAGGTAATAACAGACCATTTCATTCTAGGGTGAAATCCTAGGGTTGTAAATGGACATGTAAAACTGTTTCTGGAGAATTTTTGCCCTTACCTAAGCCACATACTGTACCTTCTATCTAGATATCAGAGAACAATTAAAAATATTGTATCAATCCATTCTATGGCACCTTTAGGTAAATTAAAAAAAAATACATTAAAAAATAATATTCTAATAGTGTATATAATAGCCTATTTGAGCTAAAACCTAAAAATAAGACAAAAAATAGATACAGGTGCACTGTAACCTTCTGTCTGTCCTTGTGTTCTAAGGTAAATTTAATAAATAAAATCTCATAAACAGATTCCTCTCAGTGTGGACTCACAGCAGGCCGTTCATATGTTCAGCAGTAGGGGAGACGTAGTCATCATCTTCACTAGTGAGCCCCAGCTCAGTGCCGTAACACTGGTGAACGATGTGCCATAGCTCTTTAGGAGACAGAGTCTGTGAAGGAGAAACAGAAGAAACAGAAACCTCAGTGCGGGGCACTTCCAGGCTAAAGACTGCTTTAACCCCATTTCTGTGAGGCAGCAGAGGTAGTGAAACAGCATTTAAAACTTTAAAGTACCATTTTATGACATCAATTAGTTTGTTAAGGCTATTAGTTATCAGCGTAATAAGGTCAAAAAATGCGTAACACAAAATTGGTTGAAATATCACATTGTAAAAAAATATATATTTTAATTTTAACACTGTACAAATTCTACAGTAAAAAAAAAACTTTTAATTAAACTTTTCATTTAATTAAATTTTAATTAAATGAAAAGTTTAATAATATAATAACATTTAAGTACTATTAAATGTAAAAAAATTTGGAAGTAAAAAAAGAAAAATTCCTCTTAGAATTTACATCTTTTTTTTTGTAAATTAAATTATGTTAAACTGTAAAACATACAGGTTGCTTTGTAAAGATGTTTACATTTTTGCTGTATTTTTAGAGAATTATTCTGGCAACCACACCTGCCAGTTTCCTTCTGTAAAAACGACAGGACTTATTTATTAGTTATTTTCACTTTCATTTTAATTGCAGATCAACAACATTCCCACTGACTCTGTTCAGCGTTTCACTGCAATGCAACTATATTTTTTTATATTTTTTTACTAAAACCACAAGAAAACGATTTAGCAAAAGTAGCAGTTGTTTGCTGCAACAATATAAGCCGCAGTAGCTTTATATTAGTGTTCAGTTCTAACAGACAAGCTTGCAGAAGATGCTGTATCTGTGCATTGGAATGCATCTGTGGTCACCACCTGCATCTTGCCAAGTGCTAATTATTATGGACAATCGCCAAGCGATGTTGTTTGCCTGCCAAATGAAATTGTCTACACACCAACAAATACACAACACCGATTCTGACAGGAGACTTCAGATGGCTGTGTCTTTTATACCGATAAAATACGCACTGTCAATAGGGCGATTCTCACCTTATCCATCAGTGCATTCTGCCATAGTCTGAAGATCATCATGAAGCTGCGATCCCTTGCCCCAAATGACGTAAAGAAGTGCTGACGAATGCAAAACCGGATTTTAATCCAAGGCAGAGTATTTATTGTCTTAGGAGGTTCAAAATGCAGCTAACAAAAGAAATCCATTAATGGTAATTTTAGCATTCATATCCGATGTCTGCAGTGTGGTACCTTCTCGTGTTCAGTGCTAATTTGGATGGCATTGGGGATGAGCTTGGCCGTCTTCTCCTTGGTCAGACTGGTCACATCTTTCAGCAGTATGGTTATCTGGTGATATATAGAGATAGAAAGAATATGAAGGATTTATAAATAACGGACCACAGTAAAGGTTACTGTTTTCAACATTGATGATAATAAAAACATTTCTTGAGCAGATATATGAGCATATTAGAATGATTTCTTGAGTAATGGCTGCTGAAAATTCACAGGAATAAATTATATTTTAAAATATATTAAATAGAAGTTATGCAGTCACACTGTAATAATATTTCACAATATTACTGTTTTTTATTACTGTATTTTTGAACAAATAAATGCCTTGGTGAGCTTAAGAGACTTTCAGAAAAAATAAAAAATAAAAACTTTACAGCTCGCCAACATTTTGAAAAATAGCATGTAATGTATGCTACACTATGTGCAAAAAATTATTAAATTACATGCACCTGCTGTATACTAATACACCTACTAATAGATTATGAAATTCATTGTTGATTATTGTCAATATTGATCATTATCGATTAATTGTTGCAGCAAAAGTCAATGTTTTCAGTAATTACCGTAGTCTCCCATCGGAAGATATTACTATAGAAGCAGAGCCAGTTCTCTGAAAGGTAGAGACGGCCCTGGAGCAGAATGTCCCTCTGCAGTGCACATGAGTAGTCTAGATAGAAAACAACATAAAATGAACACAACCAGAAGCCATGTGATCATCACACAGTGCTGCACTTAAAATTTCACTCATTATATTCACTGGCTTTACTCGTGAAGTAGTGACACTCACCCACTATGAGACGCTCTGTATCAGGCAGCTTTTTAAAGAGTTTACGGAAGTCTTCATTCCTCTGTTTGTATGTAGGGCTGAGAACCTGTACATCAGAGAGAGATGTGAGCGGAATAAAACAGCACTGTCAGCAAAAGCAAAAACACTGAGGTGTGAACTTCCCAAGACCCCAGGATACTTACATTATACCAGCTCTGCATTTTCTGAAACAAAGAGGAGAAAATGCAATGAATTTACTACATAAACATGTCAACAAAACAGTCAAAATTGGCCCTATTTACTTTCTTAATACACATTCTTGGTCTTATTGTGCATAATTAATTAACTAATTAACAGAACATTTAACCAGCGAATGCTGCCTGGTTTCAGGACTTTGACTACAAACTTGACTAAAAATATGCAATGCAGATTTCATGCCCAATCAATCCCTGATGTACACTACTGGTCAAAACTAAAATGTTTGGAATCATTATGAGTTTTTCGTGTTTTTGAGAAAAGTATCTTATGCTCACCAAGACTGCATTTAATTGTTCAAAATACAGAACATAATTATAATATTGTGAAATATTATTACAATTCATGAAATAAAACTAATATAATAATTTATAAAATAACATTTCTATTGAAATATATTTTAAAATGCGATTTATACCTGTGATGGCAAAGCTGAATTTTGAGCAACAAAATTCCTGTCTTCAGTGTCACATGATCCTTCAAAAATCATTCTAATATTGCTTCTCAAGAAACATTTCCATTATTACCAATGCTGAAAACAGTTGTGCTGCTTAATATTTCTTAATATTCAGCTTTGCCATCACAGGAATAAATTAAAATTAAAATTTATTCAAATAGAAATAGTTTTTGTAGTAATATTTCACAATATTGCACCATATTATCTTTCATAACAATTTCTAAATAAATGTTTGCAACACTAGCATTCCTCCTTCCTTATTCATTCAGAAAAGAACAGCAATATAGTGCTCAGTATATGGGTGGAAGAGCAAGCGCTTGTCATATCAGACATTTAGATGATATTCAGACATTTGGATGAGTGACGACCATCAACCAATCTCACCGGCCGAGAACGTGGCTTACCTTGGCATTGCGGGTGAAGTGTCGGGCCGCGAGCGGGTAGGAGGAGGTGGATGAGGAGGGAATAGGAGGCAGGGGGCTCTCTGAACCCCCAGCACTTCTATCCCCACCCGTCTCCCCTTCGCTGGCTCTGCCTCCCAGCACACGGCGGCGCAGGGAGGGTGAGCTGCCGGGAGTACTGCGTGGAGAATTACTGGCTGTACTGCAGGCAGAGGAGAAGTAAGATCAGATAGGAGACACAGACAGTCATCTGGCATTTCAGCACTGTGCTTCAACCGCCCTTAAAGGGCAACTGGGTCATGCACAAGGAAACGGCATAAAGGACAAGATTTATCCACTATTTACCAAACAGCATGTATTGATTACAACTAACTGATTCTGGCTTACAACATACAGTATGCAAGTTAAGGAGCAACTCTAGTTTCTAAGAGATTTTTAAACACAATCAAGCTGATATTCTGAAGAATTTCAGCTAGCATACTTATGAACAACAAACCGAAAGAACATCCAGGATAGGTCCTATATTAAGAGTTCAGGTCTGAGCCCAAGGATAATGAGTGTATTTATATGAATAACAATCGTTTCCATAGTAGCGTTCCATTCCTGTTCCAGTAAAAAAGGTGACAACACAGATAGAGGCTTCTGTACACAAACACAAAGTCTTATCTGTTCACCAACATTTGATCAGTCTGATGAGACATTTAAATGCCAGACATATGAGACCTGTTTAGTCAAAGGAGTGCTGATAGTGGCTTTAAGGCATGTGAAATCAATCCTTAAAACCAGTTGTTCTTACTATGGTTGGATGATACAGCAAAAACAGATAAAAACTATATATATATATATATATATATATATATATATTGTATGAAATTACCCAAAGGGATTGTTTGTCCATGTCATCATATGGATTCACAATGTTTAAGAACAAAAACAGTATTTAAAAATAATCAAGCTATATTTTACACTAAATGGCCATTAAATACCAGGAAAAATAATGACGCATCATTCACATGCATCAATATAACAATATATACTACTAAACAGCAATGCTTACCAACAGATATTTTACAAAAATATATGAAAACTGGCTGCCGTCTTTAAAAGAGAGCCTCATAACAACAAAGGATCACAAAACTAATTCTTTTAACATTTAGGGAATGTGATCAAGGTCAAATAACAAGCATTAAATTGTAAAGAATATATTGTGTATATTTAATAATTCACCCAGTATTACTTGCTATAACATAAGAGAGAATGCAAATCATCAAAGGCTACAACATTAATGGAAATCAGCTACTGTCAGGACTACATCTGAAATATCTAAAAAATATTCTGCCTTTACCACGAGCTTTCCTGTATGTAATGCATTTGAGTGGATGAGTTCAGTCAGTTCAAACTGAATGTTCAGTGCAAGAAAGTTTTTAAAACTATCCTGCAAAATACCATAAAAATACATAACAGACAGTCACACTTCAGGACATCGATTAGACACGCCTGCTGCAAGATGAGAAGATGAAGAGTCACAGAAGACAATGGCGTAACAACAACAGACCCTTACTAAAAAAAAGCCCTGTGGCATTTTGCAAGGAGGTAACCAAATATCTAAATTTGGGAGGGACCAAATGTAAAATTTAGAAATCCCAAATTGAAAAACCCATATTGATCAAGCGTTAATATAAATATTGTGTCACCGAAATGATAATGAAAAGATACCTCTTGCTAGATAAATGATCAGAGTTTAATTCAACTTCTCTTCCGCTACACATTATCAAATCATCAATAAGGTCTTACTGATTACTGTACTTTATCTTTAACAACTTTGGCCTCTGCCTGTTCATATCTGCTTGGATCCCAGTCTCACGTTGTCTTGGTAACAGAGGGAATGGGGGGGGGGAGCAAATATCAGAGTCTCCAAGGTAACACAGCAGGATCATGAGAATACACTTCTCACTTAACTTGTTGGTCTAGTGGCTTCAAATGTGAAATATAAGCAACCAAAAGGAATGAGCAAGTATAGTCGCTTTTATATGTCAGCAAAACCAGTCACACAGATCCTAGCAAAAGTGAAAGAGCAGTAAAACAGCATGCAATCCCAATAATATCCTAACAATAGCCAGAATAAATGCCATTTATTGGCTTTCTGAACTAATGTTTAAGAGTAACAACTTTTTAACAGTAAGACTCATTTCAAAGCAAATTACTGATGGAAAACCCAATTTCAGTGAACTGGTTCTTTCGTTTTGATGAACCGATTCAAAAAACGATTCAGTGATTCTATTGCGTCATTACTTAATCACAAATGTTATTTATTGACAGCCACTTCGTTTCTTAGGCGTGTTGATAAAATTGTCATTCAAGCAAATAAATCAGATTGATTACATTTCATCAGAACATTAAATTGGTTAATAAGTCTTTGTTGGTACATTATTTAAATCCTCGCTTTACTCCAAATGCTCTTTCTATCAACTCACTCATCGATTCTCGACGCATCACGAATCGGACATGTGTTCTTAGCTCAATGAATCAGGAGTTGTTGACTCGAGAACCGTTTGGGACGATTCAGTTAAATATGTGAACGAATCGTTCGGTCCGATTTGATGGACCGGTTCGAACGATTCATTCAAAAGATACGACTCAAACGAATCGGACATCGATCGCTACAGCAAATGTCAACAGATTGAATGGGCGGTCTAATGCTGAAGCTAAAAAAAAAAATACTAATGCCGCGTGCTTCAGCTGCTGACATCTACACTGCGTAAACCAATGCAAATGTGCAAAAAATGCATGCATTTTTGTCATTTAAATAAAGTAAAGGCATAACGAAGATGGGGTTTGCATGCAGAACGTGCACAAAGTAAAACTACAGCACGCGCCAATCTAATCCTCAATGCTGAACTTGCATTTGTGCACACCGGGACAGATCACACACACAGAATGTCGATGTCATCAGTGCGGTTTAGGGATGCAATCGCAGTTGCACGCGTGTTAACGCCTTAACAACCTACTACTGCACTGTGATGCAAGAACAATTGATAAAAAGTGAACGGTTAAACAACATTAGCATACGCTTTTGTAGAAACAATAATCATTATGCATGCATTGCATAAAATAACTAATCCATTTGCTACTTACTCGAACATGTCATTGGGTGTTTTCTCAGTTCAATGCGTGATGCCCACGTTTATGTTACAGTAGCCTCTCAATATGGCACTGCGCCGACACAACAGACGGTACATTCAGATTAACTAGCCGAATGCATTGAAGACACTGCGTCCTCTGTTCATCCGCTGCCCGTTCTAGTCCAACAGAACGCGATCGTTCAACATCCCCATCCCAAAAGAGGTACTGGACCCCCTGTAAAACGTAAGGACCACATCGGTCTCCACCATGAGCGCTCCGGCTATCCTACAGCAACCTACACACTGGGTAAGAGAGGGAGGGGGAGGAGAAAAGAGGATGTACTGTATGGAGGAGGGAATCAAAACCGTTTGAGGCAGTGGCCCTCTCTTTACCACCACACACCAGGGCCAGACCATAGGGCATTATGCTTAGAGTTGATGTGAAAGCACTTGAAGCACTTGAGTCAGTAAAACTTGATTGAAATGCTTTGCTGATGGACTGGGCACCTGGAGCTGGTAAGGAAACAAAGTTATTCAAATTAAGGGAATCAATCCCAGTATCAAAAACCAGAAACCTGGCTTCCCAGTCCCAGTTTGCATAGAGACAGTACAGTGCATAATAATCCTCAGAAGGTCCGGCCATCTCCATAATCTGTTTTCCTGGGAGAGGCTGCCATAATCTCAGTAAGAAGGGTGACGGGAGGCCAAGACATATAGATATACAAATACAGATTTGCATGTCAAAAAAACTCCAAGTTAGGATCCTAAATCATATGCAGCCATTATAGCAATGGGTAAAAGTAAATAAATAAATGTAAAATGTACCAATTTTGCTCTAAACATCTTTATTAATATTTAAAAAAGGGCTGAGGCAATGGGGTCAGATTGAAAACATAATGCCGTATTTTCTGAAATATAAATTGTCTTTTTTTAATCATCTGAAATGTGCTGCATCTTATTCCAAATAATATTCCGATACACTGGTAGTTTCAGTAAATTTAAAAGGATTTGTTGTGAGTGAGAGGAATTAAATCATACTGATTTTATATTATTTATGAATATATAAAAGAATGTAATAATGCAATTTTGACCCAATGCAATTTATATTTAGATGCACCTTATTTTCGGGGAAAAAACAGTACATTACAGATGCAAGTCAATTATGTACGACAAGTGTTTTGTTGACCTCAGGAAATGGGGTGATCAATGCCACTCTACCTTTCACTTCTGAGGTTTTAGTGGCATTGATCAAACACAGAAACTGCTCTTCCTGTGCAATAATCCACTAGGATTGAGGTTTTGAAGCTCAAAGCAAGTCAATCTATTTCTGCAATCACATGTATCTGTAGGGAACAGAGCTTAAAATGTGTGCGATCTGAGAAATGGAGCACTAATCAAGTCTCCTAAAAGGATCTCAAGTTTATATATGGACATATGGCACACAGGACCACAAGTACATCATGGTCAAAAAAAGGCCAAAGCACCCCAAAGAGGCTTAGACAAATGAAATCTTCAGACTTAAGAAGCAACTGATGTAAACAGGGTGAACTACAGGCAAAGTGCATGGGTTGAACAGAGGTTTAAACAGGCAATTATAATCCTCTATTCATGCTATATTAGGAGGTGATAGATAAAATTAAATAATTATAATATAGTTAATGTTACTGACATTACATTGGAGCCTGGAACTGTGCTCTTGTCATTCAGATGCTGCGCAAACTTGCATGTCAGGAAATTGCATTGATTTTGGACAGATAAACAACCTACAGATGCTGCTAAACAAACAAGGCCCATTCTAGAGTCAGCAAAATCAATTAATGCAAGTGAGCAATAAACAGGCTTTACCCTTTTGAACTTTAGATTACACAGATCTGTCTACAAATAAAGGAGGGATGGATTCATCAGATGTAAATGATTCATACTGTAATACTCATTCGTGCATGTCTCTGAATCATTTCAAGGTTGATAATTCATAGCCATAAAAATGCATTTTGTTTGTTTTCAGACTAACAAGGATTGTGTTCAGAGCTGCTGCCTAATTGCAAGGTTTAAGGTTCTAGTAAGCTAATAAATAAATAAGCACTTGCTAAACAGTATCCAGAACCTTGTAAAACATCAGAATAGGCTCCAATTCCGTGCTAGTCTTCGAAATGGCTGAGCAACAAAACAGAAAGAACTAGGTCAATGAAACCGGTTGGTAGATGAGAAGGACAAGGGCACAGCTGTTCATATGGCGTGCATAAAACACCTTTCGCTCTCTAAGCTAGTCTTTTCACTGGCTGACAGTCTTCACTGCAGCATCAAAAAGGCAGCTTCTGATTGGGCAGCAGTGACATCACCAGAAAAGGCAGAACACTCCCACTGGGTAATAGTGATGTCATGTGTACGATAGCCAGGCGGCTCAGATACAGCCCCGCCTCCATCTCCCCACTGCCAAGAGCACTCGTCCTCTGTGGTCTCTTTTCTGTCACTCTATCATCTTTCTTGTTACTCAATGAAAAGGACTCAATAAACCTCACCTAATTACAGTGTTTCAGGACTCTCTGTTTAATTTGGTCCCTGGAAATATTTCTGGACAAATTCACTGTAATTATAACAAGCAATAAAGCACAGCGTTTATATGCATGTATGGAACTGTTACAGCAAGAGTTGGCCATATTTCTAGTGTAGATTGAATAAAGCAAGTTTACTAGGGAACACTTGCATTTTCATTTACATTGAAAGAATGTTCTGGATCATGTCAAGAACATCATCAATTTGTGGCATTACTGTTGGTTTTATCTATATATAATATTAAATAAATACTATTAAACATATATATATATATATATGGTCACACATATGTATATGTGTGTGTGGTGTGTTCAAGGATACAAAAACAGTTATTTTTAAACACTTAATTAAATTACCTGTATAATACTTCATACTTAAAGAATTACTTATTTACTTGCACTGTGTGCGTGCCTTACTGTTACCATGTTTCTTGCCGTCTTTATAAATGCAACTAAGGAACAAGTCAAACCTATTTCCTGTGGTAAACGACAAATACTGTTGATAGAGCTAAACTGCATTGCACTCTGAACAAATTCTGAATTTGACTCTGAAGGGAAGTGAAACAAAAACACTTCTTTAAATCAAGAAATGAAAAATTAAATTAAATTAATTAAATTTAAAAAAATACACAACATGCCAACGAAGAAAAATAAGACAATAACTTTATCTATGGAAAATATAATGCTAATAAGCATGGGTCTTAAAACTAAAAACATCTCATGCCTAACCAGAGTGTTTCTCCACCTCTTCTCTTTGCATCTGCACCTGCAGGAATAGCTCTCTGAGCATCTAGCATGTACGGACCATAAGGAAGTGCTGCAGACTGCACAAGCAGGAGGGGGAACACACTGACCTGCTGCTGTCACAGTCTGAGTCCTTGCTGAGAAGGCTACGGATAGACCAGCGAGAGGAGCTCCGTGACCATGAGCGGGATGGGGGTAGGAGAAGCACAGAAGGGCTGCCCTGCTCTTCCTCTTCTACATTAGAAACCATTGGAGGCGATGGAGATGCACGTGATGGGCTTTGGCTTCTATCTCGTTTCCCTTGCCCTTTATCCCAACGGTTCTTTGATATATCCTCTTGAGGCACTTTGGCTCTTCTCTTCTCCCGGTTTCGGCTGCTTGAGTGGTACCGGTGTGGCCGTGGGCTTGGGGAGCAGGACCACGACTCCGTATCGGACGATGGTGGGAGAACGTTTAGGATTGGAATGGAAATGGGCTCAGCTATGGTGATTTCAGGAGGTGGTGTCACAGCCATCTTCTACAGAGTTTCATATATTACCTAGAACTCTCTGCATCAGGATTGTCTAAGACTGACAGTTTCATTGAGGACAAGTTTCATCATGCACAATAATTCGTTGAGAAATGCCAGATATTTCCTACTCTCTAGTCTTCTACATGTGGTCTGGAAATTCCACTAGAGCCCAAAATAAATATTCCATTATTGCAATACAATCTGATGACTTTTGGAAAAGTCTGCATCCGTTACAACTCACTGTCTTGAAAGGTTCCTTCACAGCTGTACAGCGCATACACGGCACAAACTCCTGCAGCAGGAACTCAAAAATGGGGTGGAGCCATCACTGAAATACAATTTACATAAAAGTTTGCAGCCATCTCTTGTGCAGGTCAGTTTCAGAGGAAACAAAAACCAAGCATTTGAGCAGTCGAATTTGTTTGCAAATGTCAAATCCATCTTCTTCCTGTTTCTCTGTTGCTACTAAAGGCGTCCTTCAAAAAAGTCTCTGCCCCTTTTCTTCTACAAGCACAGTTCACAAAAAATGCAGTTTTGCAATCCGCCTTATCGCGATTTGCACATCAGGTATGATAAGATCATGTTGCTGAGGAGGGGAAAAACTGTATTTGTTTTTAACTTATTCAAGCCACAGACTAAAAAATGGTTACTTGAGCTCCTTTTTATTGTAACTAAAACATATTTTTACAGATCAGTTGTATAATATTATGGTTTATCAGGGATGTACATACAGTATTACCATCATTTAACGCTAATTTTTAACAGAGAGTCACAGTTTTATTTTAACAAAATGGCCAAATGTGGAAGAGATTCAAAACAAAATGCATATATATTTAGGAAACGTAACTAACAATTTATACCTATTGTATATGTAGACTAACATTCAAAAGTTTGAGGTTGGTAAGATTTTTGGATGTTTTTGAAAGAAGTTTCTCATGCTCACCAAGGCTGCATTATTGCTTGGTCAAAAATGCAAAAGAAAATTATTATTGTGAAATCATTCTAATATGCTGATGTGGTGTTAATGAAACATTTGTAATTAACCAAAGAAAAAAAAAAACACACAGTTAAAGCTGTTGAGCTACTTTTGAGTATTTTTGTGGAAACCGTGATTCTTTGATGAACAGAAAGTTCAAAAGAACAGCATTTATTCAAAAAAGAAATGTTTTGTGACATGAAATGTCTTGGAAAAAAAATTCTTACTGACCTCAAACTTTCAATGGTCATTGGGTTGCACCCCTAATATATTTCCACATAATTATAAAAACACTTATAGGAAACATAATGTAAGAGCTGACAAATTTTGCTACTAAATGAAAAGTCTTGTTGGACAATATCCTCCCAGATTCTTATGGTATTACTCCTCTAAATGAGATCATGACTGACAAAGCAGATTCAGAGCAACACAAACATAAAATCATCCAACAACAACAACCTGCATACCCGGCTAAGTGGTGTTTAAAGCTGTTATTAATGTATGGGTGGAGTAACCGTTGCATGATTACAGTATAATGCAGCCGTCACTCGGTGACTGTTTATCATTTGTCCCCTGAAAGCTTTGAGAAACACCTCAGGATATAGATGAGAATACAAGCTAAAAGTACTTAATTAAACTGCTAACATGAAGGTTACAAGCTCTATCAAAAAAAGAGGTGAACCAAAACTTGCAGAGTTAGCGTGATTACAATCCAGAGCAAAAAAAGCCACTGAACCTCAAGCTACTGCCTTTGATTTAACTTGAGTGTAAAACATCAACAGCTTAATCTAATAGAAAACATAATGAAATACCCAGTGAATTTTGAACAGCTGCTTTACCTATTATTGTGTTATTAGATTTTATCATGTTGCTGAACTTCCTCCAAAGGGAACATGACACATTTTGAAAACCGATGGAAATGCACATATAAATAGAAAACCTGACTATCAGCTTTGCATGTTTTACCTTGGAACATTTGTGCACATTGTGTAGTGTTTACTGTGGTTAAAGAAGACAAGGGTCCCACAGCTAAGCACGGTTTTTCCTGTCAGTGTTACCACAAGCTGGTGAGCCATGCTGAGACAAATCAACCACCACAATACTCAAGCTACACAGTGTGTCCTCTTTATTGTTCACTTTCTTTCAGAGTAAAGAAGCCTTCCTGAACTCAAAGAAATTACCATAAGAATCAAGCAAAAGAAAGAACCACTTTCAAAAATACAAATTAAAAAGCATGACCCAAAACAGTACTAACACACTCTTATCACACCAAAGGATAGACAAACATAGCCAAATCAGCAGTCATCAATCCTGACCTTTTAAACTGTTGAGAAATTATGCAGAACTTCCTGATGTTTGGCAAATTAACAAAAATTCCTGTGAAAACCACCAACTGAACTGTTTCATCACTAGGCTTCAGAACAAGACTGACAGCCGTTTATCAAAGGCAGGGACAAGATCTTCCACTTTATGTACTTTCTTGTTTGAACAAGCTAAATCATGTCTTGGTTTTGTTTGAACAAATCAAACTAGGGCTATTAACACTTTCACTTGCACACACAATAAGTATAAAAACCACCAGTGTGATAAATAAAAACGTTTTTATGATCAAGTCATATTTCAGCTGAATGAAGGACATCAATGACAGATACTTTATGAACTAAACAAAAGACTAATTTAATAATAAGAATAAAGAAAAAGAATAAAATAATAAACAAACCAATAATAATCATAAGTCCTACCTCCCATTGGACGAATTACCCCCATTGTTTTTTTCCTGTTCGGCCTCATACACCAAACGGGCGACAGTACGAGGAGTGATGTTAAAATCCACTTTCTCGCAGGAACACATCAGCACTCCAAATTTAGCCGGCAAGCTAACCAAAAACGTAGCTTTCGTCGCCAGTTTTCAAGTTTAGCCACTGTTTTCCAATTATTTATTAATGTTTAACTATTTCGAGTCTACATACGCGGAAAAATGCGTAAATGTCAAATCACACTTCAGTAAATAAACCATGTCAGGCGTTAGCAATGCTAACGAACCGGTCAGCTGTAAGTTACTATTCAGACAGTCGAGGCGAATACTAGAAGCTAGTTGGCTAGCATGCTAATGATACCGGTGGGAGAGAAAACGGTCCTCTGTTTACTTTTTCTCATCCGTGATTTCGCCTTTGCACCGTTCCGAAACCCTAGTCACAGGACTAGCACTAGTCATAGCTTGTTCTATATAAATACGCCTCATTAAATTAAGTAGCTATTATATTTTAAGTATACGAACTTTTCCTAAGTTTAAACGCTACGCGAAGAGATAGTAAGATAGAGCTCAGTTTCCAATGCGACGGGCAAAACGTTGACAGGGTAGATTCAAACTCCACGACAACTACAGTGACACTTTGATGAATAAGTAATTAAAGTCTGAAAACATATGAGGAGAAAAACTAATACGGACATCGTTGATATTAAAACGCAGCTCAAAGCGGAAAAAATAAATTAATGGAAGTTATACTGAATTATTTACACCCCCGCCCGATTTACTTTATGGTACAGTCGAGCGAGAATCCATCAAAAGACTCTTCAGCGTGCGCAGACAAAAAATAACGGGTGTTTTGGCGTTGTGTACTAACACGCCTGTACACAAACAATTAATCTTAAACAGCAATAAAGTGCTTAAAATTACAGAAATAAAAGAATAGTATATATGGAACATCTAAATATAGTATATGTTCATATTACCAAGCAATAATAAAGCATGACAAGTCATCAAAAACCCAATAAATAGGTATAGGCTTAAATTATTATATACTGAAGATACATATAGATATAGAAATAGATATATAATCCTCAAATTTATTTCTACATCACTAAATTTTCCCAGTCTGACCTGATTTACTTGCTTACTGCGCCCTCTTCAGGATATTAAGTGTAGCGCGTTTAACCTAAACTCAAAATAGAGGAGGAATACCTTAATAATATGGGAGTCCAACAATTACAGTTTGAAACATTTAGATTGGTTAATAATAGAAATCCTAAAAGAGTGAAGTGTGATTAGGAATTGGATGAAGCTGCTTACCTTGAATGCTTGTTTCAATGCTTTTAATAATCATTATTCTATCAAGCAATGAGAGATGCGTTTGGAATCGATATTTTCTTGTCCGTTTCTCGACAAGAATAGGGTCACCTTGCTTTCAGAGGGCTAAAGAAAAACACAGACACTTTATTATGACTATTATTGAGGCGACTTGTTGACCATTCATATGATTAGTTCATTCGAAATTGCATAAAAACAAAACAATCTCCTGAAATGCGTACTTGAACCTTTTCTAAGATTTACAGCAATCCACCGAGCTGTAAGTTAAATATTAACCATGTATGTTATCATGCGGAAAGCATTAGGCTATAGATTATTTAATGTATAGACTGTGCTATGTAAACAGACTGTAATATGTTCCGGTCTCTACAGCTTTTGCTGTCAATCAGGTTTCGCGAGAACGTTTCGTTTATTAAAAAATACGAAGTAACCTTGACTCACCTCTTAAATCGATTCTGACAGGGTTTCAGCACGTGTTTTCTCTCTAGTGCCAGTGACTCGTCTGATTTTATGAGTTGTGTTGGAGTAGCGGAGAGATTCCATAGAGTTGTGTTGCTGTACGTCTGCTGACACTGAATGGGCATCTGGAAACTCGTGCGGTGCTAAATATAAAAGTTCACCAGCTCGTCGTTAAGGAAATCAAGTGGGAAGCTTTGCGTACGGGCTGCTTGTTTTGGGAGGGTGGTCTGACGTTTGGGGGACCAAAACAACAACCTTCACTCCTTAGAAGTTTATCAGATACTCAGTAAACCTCTGACGCAATCTGACATGACATGACATGTCAGTGTAAATACTTTACCTTAACACATGTAGTCTACATGATCTGAAGGACAATGGTTTGACAAAAAAAAAAAGTTAATGTGATTTTGCCTATTTTTAAGCATTTGATGTGAGAACAAAATGTTTTTGTTTTTTAAATCTATTAGTAATTAGTTAAAATAGTGGAATTATCATTTTCCATTAGGGAATATTTTGCTAACCTTACTCTCCAATGAAACGCCCTTGTGCTCAAGACTAAGTAAACTGACATTGAACACGAGTGCCTTGAAAAGAAAACAGAGAAGCTGTGTGATAAACCATAGCAAAATAAAGCTGTTTCACCACATAAACACAATTTAGCAACTAAACATTTTAAAACTTCCACAATTGAAAAAGTTATACTTTGTTTTAGACGTTTTGACTTTTTTTTCTAAAGATCACAATCAAGACTTTATCTTCAGTGATGTCACACATTGTGAGGTGTTAGCAAAAGTATGCATAATATGTATTAGGTATATACTGTACAAAAAAATCATTATCAACATTATCAAACACTGCAGCTTGTAAATTTGTACAGGTTTCCTCTATAGAACAGACTTTAGCATCTTCGAAAGGCACCTGCCATTGTAATTTACACTAAGCTCATTTGTCAGTAAAATTCTGTGGAAATTCAAGCAGAACTATTTTGCATGTCAGCTCTCTTTTGTGTTCCCTGTGATAGCATATGGAAAATTATAAAAAAACTATTCACATTTTTAATGAATATCGACACTTATTCGTGAGTAGAGCTCCTTTCCTTATCATTTCAAAGAAAAGCTATCATAAGTATGTTAGAACACTGTCATCTGCAGCTGTATAAGGAAGAAGGAAAATGCAAATGTTATTATAATTGAGTAAAAGCAATCCCGTTTCCATAGCACTACATTTAGTTAACTTGTTTATTCATTTTCAGGAGCACTAACCACAACAACCATAAAGGATCAAGTCTGGATCTCAGTAATGTCCTTGACTATTGGCATATGGCCCTTGAAATTAACTCATTATAAGCCAACTACTACTACAACTAGTTCATTTTTAATGTATCATGTTCATTCCTCAAATCTAACTAAAAATATAAAGATGTTTTCTGAGAATGTTGACATTAGGAAAGCAGACCTGTGCTCATTTGATATGGCAAGCCATTTCAACATGTATTCCTTAGTAACTGTTACTATAGTACTTATTTTTAAATCATTACTAAATTGTCTCTTTTTTTTTACCAGTAGCTATTCATTAGATACTACAAGATATTCAGTACTTATTTTCTAGGGCTTACTATTCCGATAGTTAGAAACAGTTCTTAACTTGACCAGACTATAAAGTAGTCATTCTGAGTCGTCATTAAGTTAAAAAAAAGTAAGGTATATAGTTGCGTCTCATTAACAGGTAGGCCTACTTGTATCTACTAAATATGGTAAAACTGAAATAGGTCCCAGTATTAATTGGAATACATTCTAATCAAAAGTGAATATTTGATGGACCTGAACACAGATCTCCATAGAATTCAATGGGGACAAAAGCAATTCATTAATAATAACCAATGTTGGGATGGTGATTAGCAAGGAATTGAATAACTATTGGATTATTTCTAGTACAAGTACTAAAAAACATAAAATAGGCAATAGTTTAAGGGAACAAATGTTAAAACGGCATGCCACGTGATTATTAGGTGATCTTATAGCAACTGGATGCCGCTCCTCTGAATCTGACTTCTCAAATTGCGCGTTGAGTTGCAAGCACAAGGATTCACACGGTCTATACTTAGCTCTCCTAAACGTCAAAGTCTGCGGCAAGACACGAGCTGTTGTAGTAACGTGATATTATTTAAAAACTTTTAACGCATTCCTTTAAATCAGTTAAACGCTGGAGGATTGTGTTTAAATGTATGTTTTTAGGAAAATCAATTGAAGAGCGCGAATGCGATGTGTTTTGGATTTAAAATAAGAAGAACTGAGACTGTTATGGCCCAGTAATGTTTATGAAATTGTGATAATAAGAGAAACGTGGGACACGCTATTTCGAGGAAGCGATTTATTAATGCATCGGTTCATACCACTGTGAACTGTGAAAATGGCACTGGGAATTGTTTCATTTTTGGCTCTCTGCATCTTTTATATTCAAGGTACGTTATAACACGCTAATGGGAAATTATTTAAAAAGATCAAATGACTTAGAAGACATTATATGTTTAGAGTAAAATGATCGAGTGTAACATTAACGTACAGTCATCAGATGATTCTTATTTGTCACTTTATAAGCTGCATTAACATGAAGTCTGCTGCTGCATGTAGGCTATTACATGCAGTGTTGGGGAGTAACTAGTTACATGTAACGGAATTACGTTTTTTAATTACAAAATAAAAGTAATTGTAATTAGTTACAATTACTAAGAAAAAATGTGTAATTAAATTACAGTTACTTATGAAAATGTTAAGGATTACAAAAGGGGTTACATCTGATTTTTTCACACACACTCCCACATACAGATTTAATTGATTTCTTTCATAAATTGCAGTGACTGCTCTAAAATATGAAACACCAATGTTTCAGCAGTTTATAACATGCTTATCCAATAACTCTTATATTTCCTATATGGGCTTATGTATATGCTTTATTTATTTATTTGTTTTTAAGATTAATTGTTTTTTTTCTAAGGCATCGTTATTCCAGCGTTTCCTGTCATAGCTATGCAAAGATTTGATTTAAAAAAACAGTATCATAGCTATTAAACTATTTCTTGTTATGATTTTAAATCTGTATTTAACCTCAGAATGACTAAAAAAATCGATTTTGTGGTGGCTGCAATTGTTGGGACATCAAACGCCCATTTTCCCCGTTGGTAATATCCTTATTATTCTCTTTAAAATAGTCTCAGTGGTCATGTATAACAACACCCTCTTTTACCTTGTCAAAAATAGCCTGTTCACAGTGACTCATTTCGGTGCATAACTCTTTACATGCGACGAGCACTTCACCACTCCCGCCCCTCTTCTGTGGGTATAAAGGCGATTCGTAAATAATCATGTGTGCACGGCGACTTCTTCTGAGGTAGCTGACCGCGAATGGTTACTGATCCATCCTTGAGTTTTAACTTTTAACAAAACCTGCCTTGAATTGTTCCTCATTCAGAAAGCAGTCTGAGTAAAAGCATTTGCGGCAGCCAGACATAAACGAATTTAATGTTACGGATGTGTAGTCATATGGTGACCCATACTGAATTTACGCTTCTGCATTTAACCCATCCAAGTCAGGGGCGCCCCATAGGCCAGGGTGGCCGCGTGGCCACCCTCAGAGTAAACTCTGGCCACCTCACACCGCTAGGATGATTTCGCAGGGAATTATTAATTTAAAAATGCATATGTAAATCGTTAATAGCTATAGCGAAAAAAAAAAAAAAAAAAAAAAATGCAGCGCCCGCTGCAGCCACCAAATAGATTGTAGATTAATGTCACCAGAGTAGCTGCAGAGTAGTAGTTCCGCCATGCCGCCACGCATTGACTAGTAGCCTAAAGTGCTGTGAGATCCAAATAAGTTAATTAGTAAAGAACACATATGACTAGTGATTTAAACTAGTTTAACCGGATGAAACAGTTGACAAACAGGAGAAACACTGTGTAATTAATATATAGTCAAAGGCTTTTCAATCACAAATCATCACTACCACAGATTACTTGGTAATTAATGTTAACTGCACCATGGTATTGTGTCAGAAATGTCATGTGGATATTCATTTAATGTTCTTATTTAATAGACATATAATAAATGTAATAAAGCAGTAAATGGAAGATAATTACAGTATTTTTTGTGATTAGTGTATTTAATGTATAGACCACCGTTTTTCATATAAATCATCAATAAACCCATATAGTTACACTTTTTATCATATGGTATTGATGTGCTATATATGTGGTTCAAATGCCATATTCAGTGCAAACAAAACACTCTCAGAGGGCGACATACATTACGTGATGATCTAGGTTAGACTAGTGCGGCTTCAAGCTTTTACAGTGCTTTTCACTGCATGAATCAGTCTATTAAAATGCATTTAGGAATTATCACATTATCTTCATATATGGTGAAATGTATAGATTTATATCATTTCATAGTTACCATCACACTAAGATATCGCTAATTACAAAGTTGATATTGAATTTATACAACAGTTCAATAAACAAGAAGTTAATATGAAGAGACTTACGCTTTAGACACCATATATAATCATATTATTACATTAACCTGAACCAAAAGTAACACGATAACACATTATGGAACTTTTAATCATTTATTTTTATTTATTTTATGTGCTACCCCAAGATTTGTTGTATTTCCATCTGGCCACCCATTAAATTTTCTGAAAATTTTCTGGGGGCGCCACTGATCCAAGTGCACACACACAGCAGTGAACACACACACACACACACACACACACACACACACACACACACATTGCTGCGGCGCCCGGGTAGCAGTTGGGGGTTCGGTGCCTTGCTCAAGGGTCTCACCTCAGTCGTGGTATTGAAGGTGGAAGAGAGCGCTGCTTATTCACTCCAAAATCAAAATGGCTTGATAATTAAGACTGTTTAGGTTTTTGGGGGGTTAAAAAAAAGGAGTGAATTTTTATCATTGTAGGGTGGTTGTGTCCACACACTGCTAAGACACATTTATATGAAAATTAAGATATTTTGCATCCAATGTTTCCTTTAAAATTAAATTATTATAATCTTAATTCAAGTGATTAAGGATTTCAAAAGTCTGACAGCAGTCAGTGTTGAGCACTATAAGGTTAACCCTGCCTGGTTAACATGTTTGAAAATGATTAACAGTTGAAAACATTAGAAATGTAGAAAAGTAATCAAAAAGTAATCAAATGTAATCAGTTACATTACTTTAATAAAGTAATTGAAAAGTTACACAACTTATTATATTTTAAGTAGGGTAACTTGTAATCTGTAGCCTATTACATTTCCAAAGCAACCTTCCCAACACTGCTAACTATTATGCAGCAAATTATACGTTTATTGAGGCAAAAGACATAGTTGACAGTTAGTGAGATTTGGCCCCCCAAACTACAGTGTGACCAAAAAGGGACCCACAGCCGTACCAGTTCATTGCTTAATGCATCTGAATTATAATAATCTTGCATTCTCTTTTTCTTGCTTGTTAAGCATTGTGTACATCAGTTTGTCTCAATATGTCTCAGTGCCACAGGGCCACACTGGATGTGCAGAAGTAGACTCCATGACAGAGGCTGTGGCCGGCGAAGGCTTTCTGTTGGGTTGCATTTCTTGCAAAAGGAGAGAAGAAGTGCCTGGTTCTGCTATTGTTGATTGGCACTACAAAGCAGCTGGAACTGAGGAGTTTATCCATGTTAGTAGAGTGATCCTTTGGATCAGAAAGCCTGTTACCAGGTTGTTTGGTCAGCTTGATGCATATATGACTTTTCACGCTTGAAATTGTTGAAAAGATTTTTAAAGATAGATTTTATTTTAGTAATGTCTCTATCCCTCTCAGATTTTTCAGTATGAATATAATAACCCCGCCATTCTTCATGAAAACTTTGAGGGAAGATTAGAGTGGCAAGGAACTATGGGGACAAAGGATGTGCAAATTGGTTCTGTCTTTATTCACAATGTCACATATAATGACACTGGGACTTACCTCTGTACCTTCCACCGTACGCTGTACCTTCCTCTGGCTGAGGAACATGTGGTAATAAGTAAAGAGGTGGAACTCACAGTTGTGGAAAAAGGTGAGATCCATTTAAGACCCTTTTACAAGTGCTGAATTTGCATTTCATCATGTAATCTGAATATCTGATATTTGTTGTTGTTACTCCCCAAGCAAACCGTGAGCTGACGGCTGTGATCTCTGAGATCATGATGTACGTGTTGATCGCAGTTCTGCAGCTGTGGATGATTGGAGTGCTGATTTACTGCTATAGGAAGATCTACGCTGAGAACGAAGCTCGAGAGGCCAGAAAAGCTGCACGCTCTCAAAGCAAGTAAGGCGCACTTTCTTTGGACAAGGCTCACTTTTGTGTTGTTTGTTTCACACAACACACTAAACGTTACTTTATACCTTTTTGAGTCAAAATGTCCTGTTTTCATCTTGTGTTTTTACAGGCTTGTTGAGTTGAAAGACCCTTGTGATGGCATTTATTTGGAATAACTACAGTTTTGGTTAGTAGGCTTATTATTTTCAGTGAATAGAGATTAGAAGTACTAAATTATTGCTAATATATTTGATACATGATAGTTCATTCAAAAATGAAAATTTGCTGAAAACTTACCCTCAGGCCATCAAGGATGTAAATAAATTTGTTTCTTCATCAAAACAGATTTGGAGAAACTTTGCATTACAGTACATCACTTGCTCACCAATGGATCCTCTGCATTGAATGGGTGCCGTCACAATGAGAGTTCAAATAGCTGATAAAAACATCATCCTAATCCACACCACTGACACCAGTCCATCAATTAACATCTTGTGAAGTGAAATCTGCAAGCTTGTAAGAAACAAGTCCATCATTAAGACATTAAACTGTCACTTCCAGCCAAAATGCAAGTCTATAATCCATAATAACGCTTCCTACAGTGAAAAAGTCCATTCTGTTGCCCTCTCACATCAAAATCCACCGACTGTTTTGGACTGTTTTTCACTTGTAAAAGGTGCTTAATCCATGCATATTTTTCTCTTGATTCAGATGAGACAGCTTTTTTACTGGAGGAAGAAATATTATGGATGGAAGACTTGTATTTTAGTCAGCAGCACTGGTTTAAAGACGAAAATTTCCCAATGATGGATTTATACAAACATCAAGATGTGGATTATTGTGATGTTTTTATCAATTGTTTTATACTCTCATTCCAGCGGCACCCATTCACTGCAGAGGATCCATTGGTGAGCAGGTGATGTAATGCTAAATTTCTCTAAATCTGTTTTGATGAAGAAACAAATTCATCTACAACTTTGAGGACCAGAGAGTGACTAAATTTTAAGCAAATTTTCATTTTTTGGTAAACTATTCCTTTAATGAGGATGAGAACTAGTCTTGCAGCCAATATAAACCTCTGTATATTTCTAGTGACATTTCTACAGTAGTATAGCATTGCATTGACTAAGCTAAAGCAGAATGCAGAATGATTAAGTCACATAGCAATAAAAATAAATACAGTATTGTATTAATAAGACATTATATGCCAAGTTGAATCAGGAATATAAAGAGTCTGAATAAATAGACATTTTAAACTGTGAATTACAACAGTCTGAAGAAACTAAAATGGTTTGTGGAAAAGAAAAACAAACATCTGATTTGCTCGTTTATTGACTGGTGATAAAAAAGATAAGTCGACGAAGACCATTTTTTCAAGATATTGGACAAGTTTTTATTATCTTCAGTTAGCAAACAAGATTTCTTGATTTTGTTATCGATCCTGTATACTAATTAGACAACAAGTAAATAAAAAACATTAAATGTGAAAATAGCAAGGCTTTTTCACTGACTCTCCAGTTCTTCTGTCAACATAGGCTCAACCTCCTTGAGAGCTTTGTATAAAGCAGCTTTCCCTCTAGTGCCAGCAGATTTAATCGGGCCCATTAATAACTTTCTCATCTTTTCTTGTGAGGTTCTCTCAGCAATGATGGTACTGTAATTCTCATCTGTGATGACTCCCATCTGAAGAAGTTCATCTAGGATGGCGTCTACATTATTCACTCGGCTTATCAGCTTTGTCCGATTCCTATCAATGAATTGCTCTATGAAAGACATGAAAACAAGGATGTGGTTGGATTGTGAGGATACTGATGATGGAGTTCATACTGATCAGTGCTAATGTATTGCGATTATTGGGTTTTAAATGAACGCTCTCATACCAAACATTGAAGTAATTTGAAACTTATTTTCTAAATAAATGCTCAAAAACGGTTACACATACTCACCAGCAGATGGAGCGCTTGTGCCTGCTGAAGGAACATAAATGTATTGGGATTTTAAATAAACGCTCTCATACCAAACAGTGAAGTGATTTGAAACTTATTTTCTAAATGCCGTTCAAAAACAATTACACATACTCACCAGCAGATAGAGCGCTTGCGCCTGCTGAAGGAACATAATGTATTGTGATCTTTATATTGGGATTTTAAATAAACGCTCTCATACCAAACAGTGAAGTGATTTGAAACTTATTTTCTAAATAAATACCGTTCAAAAACAGTTACACATACTCACCAGCAGATGGAGCGCTTGTGCCTGCTGAAGGAACAAGTAGAGCTGCTGAAAAACATTTTAAAGTTAATAATTCTCGTACAGTAAATCTCCACGTTGCATGTATATGGAGTAGAATTAATTATTATTACCGATTATGTAACTGGCCTTTCCCTGTGCTTAATATTATTGTTAACCTCTTAAAACGATTGCAGTCAATTGGCGAAGGAAACTGAAAGTGAAATTGAGTTGAACTCAAGAGTGTCATTAGAAAGAGGAATCGAAAAAATTAGATTTTTCTACACGATTATTTTAGTACTTTGAGGAATGATTATTTGCACAAAAAATAAATGAATAATGCAATTCACATTAAAATCCTCGCCGTTTTTCTTTTAAATGGAACCGCTTGTAAATAACTGATTCTCGGTTCTCAACTATTTGTAATTATTAAAACGTAACGTTTTTTTTTTTTTAAATGCAACAATTAACATAGCTAAACAGCGTTCACTAGCATGAAAGAGAACGTCTACCTAGTAGGCTACTTTACTCCTTGAGAATTCAGTTTTGTATTTTAATTATTTTATAATAGTTTCCTTACATTTTTCTACGTTCTCTTTGAGCTCCGCTGCTTGTTCATTACAGCCAATATCCTGTAAAATCTCGATCGTTACAGGAACTGCACCAGGCGTCGTGAAAGTGTCCACCATTAATTTGGCGAGATCTATAGAATCTTCAACTTTTTCAATCTGAGCTCGTCGTACGCGCGGCTCTGTCTTCCGGTCGCACAATTTGCTTTTAAACTTTCTCTGTTCGTCCTTCCCCAGATCATCAAAAGTATCTTGCAGGTGATCCTTAATAGATTTCGCCATAGTTCCTTAGTTCAATAAAAGCTGTTGAGGAGGAGGATAAACTGCTGCCAAACAGATGCTCTACAGTAGGTGTGACTTAAGACTTACTGTGAACATTTCCCGCCCCAAGTATAGGCCAATATCTTGTAAACGCTAGGGTACAAGAAAGTGTAGCCTTACTTTGGTATTCAGCTGCTTTTCTGAAAGCATTAGAGGCAATCCATGTTATTTTATGTTATGTTATCTACAGTTTTCTAGGTAACACTTTACAACAAGGTTCATTAGTTAACATTAGTTAACAATCTACATAATGTTTACTTCTATACAGCATTTATTAATCTTAATGTTAATTTCAGCATTTACTAATGCATTATTAAAATCACAAATTGTGTTTGTTAACATTAATGCACTGTGAACTAACATGAACTAACAATGAACAACTTTCTTTTTATTAGCTAACATTAACAAAGATGAATCAATAGCCTACTGTAATAAATGTATTGTTCATGTTAGTTAATACATTAATGTTAACAAATGACACATTGTAAAGTGTTAGGCCTACCGTTTTCTAATCTAATACACGCACTAGCCTATTTGTAACATTTAATTATGTGACTTCAGTAGTATAGAAATTCTCAGTGTAGAAAGCTGCAGCTGCAGTCACTGTTCATTTAAAGGATGTCATCAATGGCACTTAGGCATCCTCAACCAAACAGTAGGATACCTCAGAGAAAGTCATGATACTTTGCAGGAATACAGGAGGCGCCCGCTTCTCCTTTCCCACAGTTTTCATGATCCTAAATAAATTAATAAACAAACAAACCTAGAAATATGATTAAGTGAAACAACAAAAATACATAAACACACATACATACACCTCCCTATAAGTTCTTCTACAAGGTCCAGTGGAGCTCATGTGATCTCCTGAAATCGTTTTTAGTTTCACACATTGTTAGTTGGAAAAAAAATCCAACTAGAAAAGTCAGCTTTACCTTCTCAGTCCTGAATCAGTCAAACACTTCACATGCAGCATTTTTTGTAAGACGGTGCCTCATAAGGAAACTAGTTTTAGACTGGTTTTCAAGGTACTGTAATATCTAATAAAAAATGTTTCCTTCAAAAGTGCACACATGCTATCATTTTTATTATTATCCAATGCAAAAACTTCAGTATAGCTGTAGCTGTTATAAAAAGGAAGAACATTAGGACTAGCTTTTTTCCAGTGGCGTAGCAAGTCAGCACCGGGCCCATATGCAAAAAATTTGTACGGGCCCCCGATATGGGCTACAACTCGCAAAACTTGTTGATTTTTTTTGACATAAATACCGTTACGTGACTATTCACAAGCTGTTTTAATTACGGTATAAATGCTTGGAAATAATATTTAACGTTTTCAAGTCCATTCATTGCATGCAAGCCACCCAATAATCATTCGCCTCAGTTCAAGCTGCATGTGAATCAATGATATTTTCCTCTTTAATATTTGCATCACGAAATAAACATGAATAAATATTTGAATGCATA
>JAFVLL020000124.1:0-23122 GCA_021397915.2 Tor tambroides
TATCTATCTATCTATCTATCTATCTATCTATCTGTCTATCTGTCTGTCTGTCTATCTGTCTGTCTGTCTGTCAGTGCACTTGGGTCTCAACACAACACCAAGCATAATTTTTTCTTTATTTAATGAGTTTCTCTGGTGGTTAATGAAAGAGTGATGATTTAAACTGTAATATGAAAGGGATTTGGGCATGTGCCTGAAATTTTAGGGGAAGGTGTCGCCCCTGACTCTCGTGGTGTTGTGATACAGGAAAGAGAGAGGGAGGAACTGTTGAAAAGGCAGAAGGCCAACTTGTGTGGCCACAGTCTGGTGAAGGACCTCAGAGAGCCAGAAAGAAGGAGTGAGAGAGAGAAACAGAAGCTATAATTACCATGCAGCTCATCTTAAACTCAGTCTACGGAGGTCTGATCCTACTGCTGGGGACTGACTTACTCTGGATGGCTGGTGCAGCATCACAGGTGAGATTCACACATACTCATGCAACATGTGTGTAATATGGGTATTCATAAGTGACATTATATTGCTTTTAACAGCCATATTGCAAGATAAAACATGTTTTAACAAATTAGTAGAGAAAGCTGTTTGTTTTGGTTTACTTGTACTGACACACATGCTTTCCAAGGTTAATCAATTGAAATCTGTCTCAAATCAAAGCTTACTCTACTTCCTTTTCCTGTTTACATACTTTGTCTGTCTACAATCTGGCATAGAGCAACATAAACATGCAGTTCTCTTTGATATTAATGTTCATATCTGTTTCCAGGGATACTTTCTCTATATTTAGTTGGAGAATGTTTACATTTCTGTGTTGAGGCTGAAAAGTGTGGAAAAAGTAGCGCCTTAAGACAAGTTATGTAAGCAATTCTTCAGTACCGTTTGACATGCACAGTGGAATGCTGGGTAAAATAATCCTGAGAATGTTATTGGCCAGCTGTAAAGTCATGAACGAATCAGGTAAATCTCCTTGGAAAATCAGTGACAGGTGTTAAGATCCAGCATGCTTTCCAACATTATTGGTTTTGTGAAAATGCCATATGAAAGAGAACATTGCACTGAACAGGTTTTTTTTTTTTTTGCTTTTTGTTGTGAGAACTAATATACTATGTGTATGTGTGTTTGTATGTGATTGTGGTGTCTCAGAACCGCTGTGATCAGAACATCCAGGTGGTGACTAGATCAAGGTGTCATTCCTGCTCCCTGACATCTTTGGTAAAATGTCCTGATGACTACACCAAGAGACAGCCAGAGAAAAGTTCACGGGACTGCAGGTATGTGTGTGTTTGTGTGTACTGGTAAGGTTTTGCTATTATGGAGACCAAATGTGTCCACAAGGACAGCGACAATTTGTTTAAAAGCTCATACCATACTATTACTGTATATCTGACAAAATTCCCACTGTTAACAGGTCATTAACAGCTTTTGTGACAAGATGAGGTGTTTCCTTTGTGGATTAACAAAATACAGAGGCAATAATTATACAATAATCTCTCTTTGTGTGTTTAGGTATCACATCACATTAGCTTTGTCTGTCACGGGCTGTTCGTTCGAGTGTTACAAAGACACGGTGGAGCCCAAGTGCTGTCCAGGTTACTGGGGCAATGACTGCATTGGTGAGTTTGAAACCAGTGAAGAAGAATTCTGTGGTTGTTTATGTAGAATTGTGTTTAAAAGTGTTCCATAGAAGACCTATGACATCAGTAACCTCTTAATCCAGATGAATTGGGCCTAAAAGCTATTGTTGTGTTCTTATCCGATTTTTGCACATTTTAAATGGCATTTGGTATTTCCGTCATTCTGTGAGGGAAGATGCACTGAGGGAATATTTTGATCGGAAGAGTTGGAGAGGAACTATCCTGATGTGACCACTAACAAGACTGAAACACAAACAAGGGGAAGCATGGCTCCTCCTGGGAAAAGAAGTTGAAAAACATAACTTTATTGCTATCATTCCTAGTCCAAAAATATGCTAATGGAATGCTAACAGAATTTCTATCAGAATTCATATCAATTTTTATTACATAATTCTGTCATAACCAATCCTAAGAGATCGTAATGAGATAATATGAACAATTAAAGCGAGCATCCTCTAAAAAATAAAATATGATCCTACTGGATAAACTGAACTTCCAGAAGAAATAAACTAGGAAGTAGGAATTTTAGTTTATCCGGCAGGATCTTATGTGACTCTTATTAGAATTCTTATTTGAGTCCAATAAGATCCTTTTGGATCGCTTTCAAATTATGATAGGAATTCCATTAGAATTCTTTTTGACCAAGGATATAAATCCAATATGCATGAATGTGACCTTTCACAGTTGTCAAAACTTGGAAGGCACACTTTATCCTTTCTGTATCCATTTTTAACATTTTATGGGATAATGACACCATGACAATGTTGTTTCTCACAGTTATTTCTCCTGAGGGAGCTGTACGTCCAGTACATATCAGCTGACATGTTATTGTGTGTCTTGTCACACACTATGAGAGGAAGTTTTGAGCTGCTGTGGAACAAGGGATTTGTGTACTTCCTTCCCTCAGAGAGGGATATGGCAGGTCTGTGCCTTCGTACCACTGGAATTTGCTGACCAACACACTGCGGAGGTCTCATTTCCAGTATTTCCTCTGTCTGTCAGCACTCAAACAGATCCTACTATGAGTTCGCTGAGTCAAGCACTTAAGTTACCGTGTGTTGTCTTGGTTTCCTTGGTCTCTTATCAGCAGAACTTCCTGCATTGTTCCTCAAGAGTTAAATGATTTGACCTTTGCGTCTATGAGGAAAAGCTTAGTGAAGCATTATGGGAGGAAATGCATTTTTTCCTCTCATATTTAACAAATTCAGAACTAGATTGTCCAAAAATCTGATTTGCAGAGAGCAACGGTAGCATTTTTCTTGTCAGAACCTTTCAGTGGATTTATAGTCACTGTTTTGAACTTGTTCATTTGTGAAGATTAGTAGTCTGCCCATTTCAACAAAATTTTCCTTCACGGTAAGTGCAGAAAATGTGAAGAATGTGCAGAAAGTAGGCCTGCTCATGACTAACTGTCTGCATATTCTAGAAGTGTGGTTTTTATTTGTCGTGTCATGTCTGTGGCTGATGTGTGTGTGTATGTATGAGTTGCCGGGAAGGATCTGATCTTGATGAAGGGATTTTGTCAGGACTAAGTGTCCAGGGCAACAATGGCGGGAAGGAAAGTATGAGTGAGGGTCAGTGGAACAGACGAGGGGCTGTTTGAAGAACAGAGAAACTCTGCTAACTCATATCCTCTCGCAGAGACCCTACCACCCCAAACCCACTGACCGCAGATCAGTCTTAGAAAACACAATGATCTCAGATCGGTCTCACTCAAACTGAACAGAGAACAGTCAAATCATCTGCCCTCATATCAATCTGGCTGACCACTTGCTGATCTTGCCTTAGCAAAATTTAAAGCTAATTACATTTTTTATGTTTTACGTTTACATTTTATGCATGTAGATGCATTTATCCAAAAAAATATCTATTACATTCAGAGTACTGAACTACTTTTTTTTTAACACTTTCAAATTCTTTACCTAATTTGGCCTTTTAAAAAATTGCTTTTAAATCTTTCAGTATGCGATATTTTCACCAAATCTTGGAATCAATCTCTCTGTCAACTTGTTTTCTTTCAATTAGCAAAAGTTTTGTACTTCTTTTTTGAAATGATTGGTTGTAGGCCTCAGTATTCTGATCTTATGCACTTCAGTTTTTGAGTCAAAATAAAGCATTATTTGTGGTTCATTTTGGCAATGTTCACTCAAAAACTGAGGTGCAGAAACTCAAATCAGTGAGGCCTATGACCAGTCAGTGCCAAAAGATAACAAAACCTGGGCTAACTGAAACAAGTCGATTAAAGGATTGAATCCATTATTTGGTAAAACAAACAAACAAACAAAAAAGCATAATGAGAGATTTACAAAAAGTTTTTTTAGGCTGGTCATTTTTGACTGGAAACAATATAAATCTAACATGGTGGGGTGAAAAAATCTTAAAAAATACCAAAAATATATCATTTTTTAGAGAAATTGTGAATGAAGTCAGTACGTTTTAGTCAGGAATAAGAAAATCCACTCCTGGTCAAAATGACCAGATGTCAACATGAAGGTTAAATTTATGCATTCCCTGGGAATCAAACCCATGACCTTGGTGCCATTCTCTACTGTCCAGTGTTCAATGTGTGACTGGTATCTCCAAGTTGGCCATTTTATCTGATTAAAACAAAAACTTTTAAAAGGTTAAAGACATCATTTATTATGTCAATAGAGTGTCCAGGATCAGCAGCGACGCCCTGCAGCAATAATGGGGCCTGCTCTGATGGTATAGCGGGCGATGGGACTTGCACATGTGCAGTAAGTTTCCTTTCCTTCTCTTCTTCTGTCTGAATCAAACACAGTTATTGAGCATCCAATGTGACTTTTTGGATTGTTTTTTGCAGACAGGTTTCATTGGAACAGCTTGTGAGGATTGTAAAGCGAACTTATATGGACCCACATGCAGTAACGGTAATAGTCTCCTTTTAATTCTGTACAACAGGATTGATTGATTTTGATTTTGTTGGTGTTGGTACTGTGCTCTAATTGCTGTTTGTGTTATTCAGTGTGCAGTTGCAAGAATGGCATATGTGACAGTGGTGTGAAGGGCACAGGGCAATGCACATGTCTGTCTGGGTACACTGGTATAGACTGTGATCGAGGTAAGACCTAGGTATTTCCGTGTGTATATGATACATGTGACTTTGGAGCAGCATATGAGTGAGTGAGTGTGTTTTTTTTCTTCAGAGCTCCCAGCATGTGCTGCTTTGCGGTGTGGGCCGAATTCTCGCTGTATTGAGGACATGTCCACAGGGCAGCTTCTGTGCAGGTGCAAACCTGGATATCAAGGTGATGGAACCCAGTGTACATGTGAGTACTACACTTACTCCGCTAATGGCGGAAAAGGTTCTTTAAAGGGTTAGTTCACCCAAAAATGAAAATTCTGTCATTAATTACTCACCCTCATGTCTTTCCAAACACGTAAGACCTTCGTTCATCTTCGTGACATAAATTAAGATATTTTTGATAAAATCCTAAAGCTTTCTGACCCTCCATAGACAGCAACGCAACTGACATATTCAAGGCCCAGAAAGGTAGTAAAGACATCAGTAAAACAGTCCATGTGGCATCAGTGATTCAATCATAATTTTATGAAGCAACGAGAATATTTTTGTCCACAAAGAAAACAAAAATAATGACTTTATTCAACAATTTCTTTATATATATATATATATATATATATATACACACACACACACACACTGAAGTTTATTTTTAAAACTTTCATTAAAGTTAACAGACCACTAAAAGCAACAAAACTTTATATTTTATGGGTGAAAAGCATGGTTATTCTGTTTTTGTCACATTGTTTATGCAGCAATTAACCCCTGCTTGAGAGGTGTGTGCCATGCAAACGCAGTGTGTGCGCATACAGGACCGAACCAGCACGTCTGCACATGTACTGAAGGCTACAGTGGCGACGGCCGTGTCTGCATGCCCATCGACCCTTGCCAGACGAACCTGGGCAACTGCACATCTGGCTCTACACGCTGTGTGTATGATGGCCCTGGAAAGGTGTGTTTGTAAACACTCATTTTCTCTTTTCTGAGCAGCTTGAATGCACCGATAGCTTTGATTACAGTTTGCCATCTTCACAATCCTACTGTTTTCCACAGTCTCACTGTGAGTGTTTGGAGGGATTTGAGAAGTTTGTTGAAGGGAAGGGCTGCAGTGTAAAAGATGTGTGCAAACCAGACTCCTGCCATAAATATGCCACCTGTGCCACAGTGGAACCAGGAACAGTCGAGTAGGTGACAAATTCTCAGTTGTTTGGTTGATTTTTAATGGATTTTTTTCCCCACATATTCAAAACTGCGCTTTCAATTTCAAATATTTCAGCTGTAAGTGCCGTGAAGGTTACCTTGGAAATGGAAAAATATGCTTTGGGAACATAATTCAGCAGTTGCAGGACTTGAATTCGAAGCCAGGAGGAGAGTGGACGGGTCAGCTCTCAAGTGCCATCACACTGTTCAGTAAGTGGGCCAAACCAATCCCGGTATTTTTAATTATTTATTTATTTATTTTTTGTAATTATTATTATTATTGGGTTTTTGCCATTTTCAAAGGTAAAGACCGTAGGAATTGAAGAGTTTGCAGTAGCTATCTCAATAGCGAGTCACCCCAGAAGAACATTTTATTGCTCAGACATTGCTTTTTCACAGATCAAGTCATTTACAGATGTTTCGTTTAAGTGGAGACATTATCTAAAATGTTAAAGTTCCTAATTTAGACACAGTAGCCACATACAGTGTAGTGCTAATTTTATTTCTTCTGTTTCAGATAACCTCATGTCATGGCCTTTGACATCCCTTGGACCATTTACCGTGTTTGTACCAGTGAACAAGGCTTTTAAGGGCACATCTGTGAGTTAGACAACACAGACATACCAAAATATGATACACCTATCATATCCACCTTATTTTTAATCTAGGAGCCATTTGTAACTTGAATGTTTGAGGCTTCCAGTTATTTTGCTGCTTGATATTGCAAACTGGTATTTCTTATCATATTATTGTATTATATTGTCGTAATTATAAATATTGTGTAAAATAGTAATATTGTGAAAGATTATTACAATTTAAAATGACTATTTTCTATTTTAATATATTTTAAAATGTGATTTATTCTTGTGATATAAATCTGAATTTTCATCATCATTACTTTAGTCTTCAGTGTCCTTAACAAATCATTCTAATATGCTGATTTGCTGCTCAAGAAACATTTATTGTATTATACACTTTGAAAACAGTTGAAATGTTAAATATTTTTGTGCAAACCACAATACATTTTTAAGGATTCTTTGATGAATATGAAGTTCAACATATCAGCATTTATTTGAAACAGAACGGCTAGACCAGCCATCTCAGACCAGCATAGAAATGTTCAGTGGTCTAATCTATTAATTTAGTTATTTACCTATAGCAGCTAATAAACTGAAGTCTCGTACATTGACAGAAAACAGCTTACTTCCACATTGCAAAATATGGTGCATACATTCAAACAAATTCTAAAGCATGCTTTTATTCCAGGTGAAAACCCTGCTGGCTAATGAGATGAGAGCTCGCTATCTTGCCAAGCTGCACATGGTTGCGGGAGAGGTGAACGCTGACTCTCTGAAGAAGGGAATCCTCTACTACACTCTGACCGGCATGGCTGCCGAATCATTGACAGATGTAGGTGACTGAATGCAGGTTGTGTGTGTGTATGCCCCGACTGTTTTCAAGGATGTGCAACTCTTTCCTGCTCAGATCTGTTTACGTTTCACTGTGTGTGTGTTAAGATGACAGAGAATATATTCGATTGTTTCTGAAATTGGTAAACTTCTATTTTCAAGGCAGAGCAGATAAAAATACGTCTTCACGGCAGCCGTAAGAAAGGGACGCTTGTGGAGACGGATATCTTTGCCTCAAATGGAATCATCCATTTGGTTGATAAGCTGATGGATGCAGTTCCTTCCACTGTAATAAGCGAGAAAGAGGTTTGTGAAGATATAGGATTTGTGTTCCATAAACTTAATACACTTACACTTACTTAATGATTGTTAGGAGAACCAACAATGTTTATGTGTCTCTTTTTTTTTAAAAGGAAAACCTGTTGCAGATTCTCTCAGGAAATGGAAAATTCTCTCAGTTTAAGTCTCTGCTTGTGGTAACAGATTTTTTAACTCTATTAAACCCTAAATTAATGTATTTTAAGACATTTGACCTTTGCTAGAAATGACCTTTTTTATTATAGGACAAATATTTGCTACACTGTATATAAAAAAATAATAATAATAATAATAATAATTCATAAAAGCCACAATGTACTATATTAATATGAAGGAATCTGAAGTTTTACCTGTATTTAGAATTTTGCAGTTCATTGCATTATTTAGAATTGTTTTAAGGTTAACAGAAATGTCTGTAAAATTAATTGGATATTGCCCTGGTAGAAAATTACCAGCACATTTTTCTTTTCTTTTTTTTTGGTTTGGTTTTTTTTTTTTTTTTAAAATACAGTGTAGACTTTTTTTTTATTATTTAATAGGTCATTTTTTTCTGACCATATAAAACATATCCCAGGTCATCCTTTTGTTTCAAATAGTTTATTCAGTCCATTCAAATCAATTATGAATGTGAGTTATTAGATGTTACTTATAAAATTAAACTACCTTTTGTGGAAATATACAAAACCATTCAAAATTTGGGGGTTGGTAAGATTTTTTTATGTTTTAAAAGAAGTCTCTTATGCTCACCAAGGCTGGATTTAATTGATTAAAAATACAGTAAAACATTTAATATATGTTTGAAATGCAGTTTATTCCTGTGATGGCAAAGTTGAATTTTCAGCAGCCATCACACATTACACATGTCATTATAATTTTTGAACCGTTTGATATTTCTTTTTCTCAGAAAAGCAATGTGGCAACTGTTTTAGAAGAAGACGGGCCTTACACACTTTTTGCTCCAACAAATATAGCCTTTACCTTCCTGAAGCCTGGCTATTTAGACTTCCTTACCTCAGAGGAGGTACAGTGCAAATATAACAGCTGTTTAATTTTTTTTTTTTTAAATATGTTTTTATGTCACATTCTCTGTATGTGTGTTTTATCCAGTCACATAAGCATCAAATTACATTTTGTTTTCATTTCTCCCAATTTAGGGTAAGACAAAACTACTTGAACTGATGCGCAATCACATTGTGTCCACTTCTCAGGTTTGTGTGTGAATGTGTGCAAATGTGTGTTCAAATCAATTTTTAGGTCATTAATGAATTAAATGCTGTCTTATCTGTGTACAGCTGAGTGCCAGCTTCATTGTGTCGAATCCTCGTGCTGTAACCATGGCTGATCAGGTCCTGACATTTAATGTAACGACTGCCGTAAGTAACAATCATCCATTAATTCAACTGAAATAGAAAATATTTGTTTCAAATGTTAAAATGAATAGAAAATATAAATGGCAATGAAAAGTATTGGGGCACCTAAGAAACATGAATGCCATTGCATTAGATAATATGTGGGATTTTTTTTGTGAAGCAGGGTTATTATTAAAAAACATTTTACTAGACAGACCTCACAAGCTAACTGTTTAAGAAAAATACATTTTTTAGATTTTAAATTTTAATGTACTATTGAAAGGTAACACAAAAAGTATACATATTTATACACATTCTGATGGCCAAAAGTTAGTGGTTAATAGTTAATGTTCATGGTTAATGTGATGAACTACACCTGTTGTTACTCTGCTAGGACACCAGTGTGAACTTGAGAGTAAATCACTCCATACATGATGCCACTGAAATAATGCATTGAAATTCATACATTTTAATTGTGATTTAAATGTCCAAATACTTCATATAACCACTGATTCTGTCACATATAGGGGCAGATCCTGGTCAATGGGGAGTCGGTGCTGGAACTGGATGTTGAAGCAAAGAACGGCCGTCTTCATTCACTGGAGGGGCTTCTAATCCCTCCTTCCATAGAGCCCATCATACCTCACAGGTGTGACATCAAAGAAACCAAACTTTTTAAGGTAAGCCCAATCGGTCATCTCCACTTGTATTGACCAGTCATAGCGATTTAGCTGTATATACAGATACACTGTTCTGTCTTGAAGGTATTTCTATGTCAAAAATCCAATTTTAACATTTAAAGAGGGGTCAGTGTTCAAGAAACCTGTTCGGAAACAACTGAAATTACACACTTCATCTTTAAAGTTGTTGTTTGTTCTTTTACACACACAGTAGATTGTCACCTCCCTTTCGTTTGCAACAAGAGATTGTTACCAAACTGACACAAGAGGGGGTATTTTTTTGTCTTTTTGTTACAGGGTCCATGTGGTAGCTGTACACTTGTCTCAAAATCTACCTGTCCAACTGGTGAATCACTGGTAACTTGTTCAGAAATAACCATTAGTACATGCTATAATTTAAAAGGTAAAAAATAAAACCTTTGTTTTGAATGTTACTTTTTAGTCTCAACCGAGGTTTGCATCAGGTTGGCATTAAAGGAATAGTTCACCCAAAATGTACTCACCCTCAGGCTATCCAAGAGTTTGTTTCTTCCTCTGAACAGATTTGGAGAAATGTATTAATCACTTGCTCACCAATGGATCCTCTGCAGTGAATGGGTGCCATCAGAATGAGAGTTCAAACAGCTGATAAAAACATCACAATAAAGCAATCCACAAGACTCCAGTCCAACAATTAACGTCATTTTAAGCAAATTTCCACCTTTGGGTGAACTATTCATTCACCCAATTGAACTATTCAAATTGGAGCAAAATTGTGACACTGATTTGTGCCTCTTTTATTTTTGTAACCCCTTTGTGGTCTCCTCATACTCAGGATTTAATCACCAGAGGCTGTGTATTCAAAAAGGAGACTTTTGGCATAATCGTGCCCACCCTTGGCTGTTCCCTCTTATGCAATGACACAAAGACTGTGAGTATTTGATTCAATTGATAGTATTTATCTGCATTTAATACAAGAGCATACGACATAATTTGCTACTGCATCTAGCTGCATCTAGTCAAATTAGCCATTATTTGTCTTGACCAGACCCCTCATTGCTGTAAAGGCTTTTTTGGACCAGACTGTTCCCCGTGCCCAGGTGGTTTCACCACCCCCTGTTCCTCTCATGGGATGGTAAACCCCATGCACATTCACATGCATGCATACTGTACAATTCAGCATTTTTTTCAGGTGTCACAAGGTCTTGACTTATGTTTTATTTTGTTGTAGTGCTCAGAGGGCATCGATGGAAATGGCACATGCCAGTGTGAGCCCAATTTCAAAGGATCACGGTGCCAATACTGCGCCGACTCCAACAAATACGGCCTGTTCTGTGACAAAAGTAAGAATTTATTTCACCATCAGCTCACAGCATAAGGTTTGGGAATATTCCAGATGTTTAGTAACAGTTTTTCTTTGCATCCCTCCTAACACCAGCCTGTGGGTGCATACATGGTGTGTGTGATAACCGTCCAGAGTCCAGCGGTAAATGTAAGCAGGGCTCCTGTAAAGAGGGTTATACCGGAGAGTTCTGCGAGCAGCAGACACAGTTGTGTGGGCCCAACCAGCCCTGCCATGCACATGCTAACTGTGTGCCCAATAAGGGGGCATTCACGTGAGTGATACACGTTCTTTCATGTTTAACACAGACAGATTTTTTTTTTATTGCAAATTTAATGTGCTATTTTTATTTATTCATTACGATACTTTAGGCATAGGGATTTCAAACTGGAGTTTGGAAGGTGCTAAAATCTAAAAGAAAATATATTTTTAAAAAATGAAAAAAAAAGGATTTTTCTTGCGAAAAGTGCTATATAAATACATTTGAATCTTTAATTATTTAGAATGTATTATTATTATTATTATTATTATGTCCAGATTTAATTACTTAATTGTTAATATAATTTTTTTCACACATTATAAATTAGTCTTATATGAGTCCTCTATCCATAATGTTGCCTTGCATAATATGCATAATATAGCTGTTTTTTATAAATACATTTGAATTATTAATTACCATTCTGAATAATAATAATAATTATTATTATTAGTAGTAGTAGTAGTAGTAGTAGTATGCTGATGTTCATATTTAATTAATTCACTTTAATATTACAGTGTTTTTCTTGAACAATAAAAAACAGTTATACATGTAAGACTCATTTATGTTGTAGGAAGGAGGTACCTTGCCAAGAAGGCAAGCAGTTTAATGATAACAAATATTTAAAAAAAATGTCTTAAAACCAATATTTCTTGTGAAAAGTGCTATACAGATTAATTATTATGAATTATTATTATTATTATTGTAATTATGTTAGGATTTAATTTTCATTTTTAATATCACACATTATAAATGAGTCTTACATGTACAGCTGCTTTTTAATGCAGTAAGAGAGTCTTTTGCAAGGAGACCATCATAATTAGGGTCTTTTATCAGCAAAAAAAAAAGTTTTAAGAAAGAAAATATCAGTGATGCATTGTGTGATTTTTAGGTGCGTATGTAAGCCTGGTTTCCAAGGGGATGGATACATGTGCGTGGAAAGTGATCCTTGTGCTTTACCACATCGTGGAGGTTGCAGCATCAATGTAAGTTGAATACATCTATGTGCTTGTGTTTAATGTTACCATGTTAAGATAGCATGTTTATTCTCGTTAATTCTCAGGCCAAATGCATAAAGACTGGTCCAGGCAAACACACGTGCCAGTGTTTGAGTGGGTGGAGAGAGGATGGAGATGAATGCCAGGCCATCAATAACTGTCTGGATCCATCCAGAGGAGGATGCCACCCCAATGCCACCTGCATCTATGTAGGCCCAGGACAGGTGAGGGGCCATTGTGATTCTCGAACCCCATCTATTTGGATTTATGGGATTTTTGATTATTGATATTCTACCCTAGAGTGACTGTGCTTGCAAAAGTGGTTATCACGGCAATGGGAGGGATTGTGAACCTGTCAATCAGTGTGTTGAGCAGAAGGGTGGATGTCATTTCCTGGTGAGGGCTCAAACAAATCATCATAGAAGTGCACACATTTTACATACAGTGTATATATGCTGAATTCTTTAATTTTCCTGTTTTCTTATAGGCCACCTGCCAGTTCCTGAACCCAGGTGGATGGCAGTGTGTGTGTGGGGACGGTTATGCCGGTGATGGAAAAATTTGTTATGGAACCCTAGCACAGGTACTGTGTATGACTTTGTATCTATTTTTTGATGAGGTTATACAGAGTTCAGGCTTATACTATGTCTTATGCTGTATGCAATTCTTCAACTGCTACTACTTAAAAAGGATATTTGTATAAGCTTATTCTTAAAGTTGTTTCATTTTGTTTTTGCAGGAGGTGGCAACGAACCCAAATCTTCAAGAATTCAACCTCTGGATCTTGGTAAGTTGTGTTTTTTAGTGTTAATTTTCTTTAAAAGAAGGGGTGAGGTAAATTAAGACATTGTCATTGAGATGACTGGGAAAAATGTCCCAAATTACCTTAATACACCCTATTAATACAACATTTCTGGTCCTTGAATATGATTGGACAAGCAGCATTTCAGAGACTGCTGATATATAGTCCACACATTTTTTTTTTTAAGCTTTTCACTGTTTATATCACTTGTCTGTGTTTGGACGCTCCTGACAGACTTTATACATTTAGTGGTAGGGCGCTTTTATTGACTCTTTCTGCAGATTGCATTATTGCACCACTAGGTGGTGACAAGTTACTGTTTATTGGCGAGTCAATGAATAATTCATTTAAGCAATTCACTCAGAAACTCTGATTCATTTAGGAACTAAACGAGTGAGTCATTGAATCATTCACTCTTTCAGTTTGTTTAAAACACTGATTCATTACATTATGTGACTACTCCGAGACATGCAACAGTTTTGCTGTGGCTTTGTTTTGGAACAAAAATAGACAAAGTAACTGGTAATATTGTGTCTAAAATGTACGTAACTGAGATTTATTATTATTATAATTATTATTAATGTTATATCCAGATTTTTAAGGCTGATTGTGTATAAATGTTGTTTGAGTTCTTAATAAGTTCTGGA
The DNA here is from genome assembly GCA_021397915.2 of Tor tambroides. Taxonomy (NCBI): domain Eukaryota; kingdom Metazoa; phylum Chordata; class Actinopteri; order Cypriniformes; family Cyprinidae; genus Tor; species Tor tambroides. The sequence goes on from JAFVLL020000124.1 coordinate 13,652, forward strand.
ATATTCCACAGCAAACCGATCTTTCTCAACTGCTGCCAGAGACAGAAAATTACACACTCTTTGTCCCATCGGCTCAGGCCACAGAGAAACTGAGTCAAGAGGACAAAGACTTCTGGATGACCCGCAGTAACCTTCCAAGTCTTATCAAGTAATGGCACATAATTGTCATGCAACCACATCAGCTAATTTGTCATAATTAAATAGTTTTGATTATGATTGATTTTTTTACATTGTTATTATACAACTAGCTGTTTTTTTCCCCTCACAGAAATCACATTGTTTCTGGGTTATATGCTCTCAGTGATCTCCGTGCATCCCCTTCCCCACGATTGGTTTCCCTTTTAAAAAGGACACTTCCTGTTTACTCAACCAATGATGTAAGAAGGAAATTAGTCCCAGTACAATTTTGGCTGTCATTGAACTCCGCCAAGAGATTTTCTTTATCATGTCTTCTGTTTGTCTCTGTCTTTTTATTCAGACCGCTATTGTTGCAGAAGGAAAAATAACTTATGGAGATATGGCAGCAAAGAATGGACTTATCCATTTTATTGACAAAGTATGACCCTAGAGTCTTTTTGTTTTTGAATATTACTAGTACAACATTGTGTCTCATTTACTAACAGTTGTGTACAATTTTATGCAAAAAAAGGTTATGCAAAATTGTATTTCTTAAATTTAAAATAAAATGCAAACTTACTGATATAGTGATGGCATACAGATTTAAGAAATATGCCACTGTTGTTCTGTCTCTCTAGGTGTTGATGCCTGAGCGACAGATGAGTGAAGGTTTACTGGAAGTGTTGAGTCAGAGGGCTGATCTGTCTCTTTTCCGCAGCTCTCTCTTGGTGAGTGGCCAGTCTTGTTGGCCTGCCACACCACAAATAAAAATAATCATCCTCTCTCTCTCTCTCTCTCTCTATATATATATGGCTTAGACTTGTTTTTGAGTTGTACTTATTTTGCATTTATCCAGAAACACAACCTGACTAATGAAATGGAGGAGTCTTCTGGCTTTACCATGTTTGCTCCGACAGACAGCGCGATCCGAGAATACCTCAGAAGAACGGGCAAGGAGTCACTGGTATTATATAAACACACTAAAATACACAGCCTTAGTGATTTTAAGTATATAGGCCCAGTTTCACAGATGGGGCTTAGACTAAGCCAGGATTAGATCATAGTTCAATTAGGACATTTAAGCAATTTTTTATAAACATGCTTAGAAAAAAGCATTACTGGTGTGCATCTTGAGACAAAACTAAGGCACTGATATATTTTAAGATTAGTCAGTGCAAGTTTTTTTCAGTTGAAACAGGTCAGAATTACATTTTAGTCTAGGACTAGGCTTAAGCCTTGTCTGTGAAACCGGGGGATAGCATCTCATTTTTGCAGCATGAATTTCGTGTGTTTTTAGGGTTTGAATGTGACCCAGTATCACATTATAATAAATGAGACTCTAAAAGACGGAGATTTGGTGGATGGACTGTATAAAGATACCATGCTTGGCTTCTCGTATCAACTTGGAATTTTCCGGCAAGATAAGAAAGTAAGTCAGTGCTAAATTATTTAGAATCAGCTTAGTAAATAAAATGCTCAGTCATGGATATGTTTTTTTTTTTTTTTTTTGCCATAGTTGCTTGTAAATGAGGCTGAGGTGAACGTGACTGATATAGAGACCAGTAAAGGTGTAATCCACACTGTGTCTGCTGTCCTGAGCATCCCCAACAACCGCTGTGACAGAGCTACCACCAAAATTATCACGGTGCAATACATCTGTTTAACCATTTTACCTGGTCATTTTCACTTGTGCATTTAAATATCAATTCTAAATATGTACATTGTGTCTGTAGGGACGCTGCATGGACTGTTTCCACCCGACTGAGAACCCTTGCCCTTCAGGAACAAAAAGACTGGTGAGTGTACAATGTTGACCCAAAAAGCGTTTGAATGGCAATATTTCATATTATTAAGATATATTTAAAATATGAGATTTTAAATATCTATTATTTGATATATATAGTTTGAATATATAGTTTGATTGTCATTCTTACAAATTAATTTACACAAAATATTACGTTATAAAATATCAATTTCAAATAAAAATTACAATTAATTACAATTAATCAAATAATTAAAAAATAAACTGGTTTAAGAAATAAATATCAATTGGTTTAAGATTTATTTCCTAAAATTTTTATTTATATGAATTTAGTAATTTGTTTTATGGATTTAACAAAGGAGTCTAAATCTTTCTACATTCCCTCTGGAACTTATTTTAATAAAAAAAAAAAAAGAAGCTTTAGTTAAAAAAATAAATAAATAATAATAATAATAATAATGCTTCCTATTCATTGTTTATTCTCAGATTAGCCGAAAGAGAAGATGCATGTACAGTCGAGTATATCACGGAGAGACGCTGCTGACCATTGGATGCAAAATTTCTTGTGAGAAAGTCAACATTGTATGTACATGATACGTTCATTCACTTTTCACATTTAGTCTTGCTTGCATATTCACAAGCAGCTAGAGCTTTCTGGAATTTCATTGTGCTTGATGTGATGACATCCACCTTATTTTGCAAGCTGTTTTCTCTGAATGTGCAAGACTTCTGATTGATTAGCTTCTATAGGTAAATAACTAAGAATATCAAAGTACTGAAAACTGCAAAACTATTTGCACTACAATTCAGTGTTTATAATTACGACAATACATTATTATAAGAAATACTAGTTTGTTGTGTCAAGCAGCATAAGAAGCTGTTTTGTACAGCTAAAAATAACTGGGAGCAAATGACAATGGAAGCCTCACACATTTCAGTTAAAATTGGCCATATCCACTTTTATTCTAAAAATAAGGCAGATATCAGAAACAGTTTCTCTCTGTTTGCAGGAAAGAAAGTGTTGTGCAGGTTATTATGGTATTAACTGCGAGAAGTGTCCTGGGCTAGAAGGTCAGTCCTGTTTTGGCAACGGTGTGTGTGTAGATGGGATCAATGGCACTGGCGTCTGTCAGTGTAACCAGGGTTTTAACGGCACCGCGTGTGAGACCTGCCTAGCTGGAAAATATGGAATTCACTGTGATCAAGGTATCAAGCATTTACAAGCTCGTACTTTCATATACTGCATACTCTGTGAACAATTAGCTCATGCAAAGTTTGTATATGCACTATCTTTCTGTTTAGAGTGCAAATGTGTCAATGGACGCTGCAAAGATGGTGTGGATGGAGATGGCAGCTGTACATGTGATCTGGGCTACAGAGGAATAAACTGCAATGTTGGTATGATGCTCACCTGTCGCACAAGTGCTCATACATACGTTTGGATGCCTAGCACCATCGGAGTATATATTTAATGTAATCTGTAAATAAAAATGAAGATAATATATGTTGACTATTTTCAGCTATAACATCAGATATGTGTGGAGGAAAATGCCACAGCAGTGCCAAGTAAGTTTCTTTGAAGGACATCTTGGAAGTACTACAGTACTATCATCTGTATCAAGCAAACATTCTTGGATAAATCACACAAAACCTGTAGAGATCTTGTCACATTACACTTCAAAATAAAAAAAAAATATTGTTTATTTTTTACATTATTTTTTATGCATTATTTATAATTATACCATTTACATTCTCCAAGAGTAATAAAAATAGGCATTATGTTTGGTTTTATTTGTAGGGGTTGGTAAATGTTTTTGAAAGTATATTATGCTCACCAAAGATGCAATTATTTGATCAAAAATACAGTAAAACTGTAATACTGTGAAATATTACAGTTTGAAAGAACTGTTCTATCTGGATACATTTTCAAAAGGTAATGTTTTTCTGTGATGGCAAAGCTGAATTTTCAGCAGCCAGTCTTCAGTGTCACATGATATTATTGTAAATTATTAAAATGGATTGAAATTAAGATTACTGAAATGGAACTATTTTGAAACAATACAAGTCTTTACTGTATTTTTGTTCAATTTAATGTGTCCTTGCTGAATAAAAGTACTGAATTCTTTAAAAAAAAAATCTTGCTGACACCAAACTATTGAGTGGTAATGTGAATTTGGGTGAAATGTTACCTTAAAAAAAATTATAAAAAATACTCACTCTCGCAGATATAAACTTCAGCTTTATTGCTTTAAAAATAACAATTTCAGCCACCTAAAATATCTTCACCAGACATCAAGAACTTGCTAGGCAAACAGTGTCTTTATAGGAATCTTTAAAATTAGCAACAGGTGTACTCCTCTAATTGGGAGTGGTTTGAAAATTTATGAAAAAAAAAAACAATGCATATAGAAAAAACATCCCCAAATTTGGGTTAGATCTAGATTTCTAAAAGATGGGTACACCTATATTGATAATTGCAAAGACCTCATCTACAGTTGATTAAGCACTAAAATGTGACCTGGATTTCCTTTTGTGACATTCATACTTCCTATGCTCTTTTAATATTGTGTTTATGACTTGGGTTTGTTGTAGCTGCTTGCTGAACGTGGTCGACAGTACAAATTACTGTAGTTGTGCTGCAGGATTTCAGGGCAATGGCACATATTGCACAGGTAAGCATCTCAAGAAACAATTAAACACTTTGCTGTCATAACATTTGCAGCCAATGAGTCTAAATGGTGGTTTAATGTACTATACGGTGTTATCTCCAACCCAAGCGGTGGACGCATGTGCAGAGAATAATGGTGGCTGCTCTATCCATGCCGTGTGCAAGCGAACTCTCCCAGGACGGAGAATGTGCGTGTGCCACCCGGGTTATGCAGGCGATGGAAAAGTATGCATTTGTAAGTGTGTATGTCTGTTTTCTATCCAGTTTAAAGGATAGTACACAACATATATATTGTGAGTGCAGTGCTTTGTATTCAAAATGAAACAAACCTATTGCATTTGATGTGTTAATAAGTGTGTATGTCTCTGCAGCCATCAATCCATGCCTGGATGGTAATAATGGGGGATGCCATGCAGATGGTGACTGCATTCATACAGGCCCTAATAAGGTACGAGAAAACCATTCAAATAGCCAGCAAACAAATTAAATACTTTTATAAGTGAATAAGAAATTGTAAATAATAAATTGAAGGGAACACATCAATATGACTCCAGGGAGCATGCGAGTTGTATAATACAATTCCAGCTGATCTTTGTTAGATTTTAATTGATTCTACAAAAGCAAGTGATGTTTTTTCATCAGATTTGTTTTGTGTTCCAGCCCCAAATATCTAAGATTCTTAAATCAAGTTACATTTACTTGAAGTCTTTTCTAAAAACAGTCTTGTTTCTCAGAAAACAAGAACTTCATTTTGCATCTCGAGTAAATCTTGATTTAAGTATGTTTCGATTCAAGACAATAACACTTGAAGATCCTTCTTCGCAATGCATGCAACATTCAATGCTATGAATTTAAGACTTTCTGCTCTAATTTAATACGCCTTTCATTTGTGGAATTAGGAATTGAGATGAATTCAAACTTACCTGCAAAAACCCTGGAATCTCCCAGAAGAAAATAAAGTGTTTCCAGATATTCAACAAAAGAACACAGCAGAAAGAACAATGATACAGGAGCATTTGTGCTGCCTTTATGCTGATTTAAATAATGTTTTACTCGCATACTGCTCAAACAATCCTTTCATTGATTTAGTGGCCCTCCCAAATAAATACAACAAGTAAATAACTTTTTATTCACTACTATTTGAAGGCAGTACAAATACTACCAATACTGTATAAACAGTAGTACACTCATTACTGTACTGCAAAAATGCAGAGGAGAAGAATTGACTAAATCTGTTCACCAACGTTCAACAGATATGACTACTTGCATTAAGGAAAATATTTGAGTGAAAACCCAGACGTGAGACTCACCCTTAGAATCAAGTTGAGGGGACTGTACATTAATTTAAACTTAATTTGTTTTCAGACAGCATGTTATTGCAAACTAGGCTTTTCTGGCGATGGAACGCAATGTGAAGCCATCAATGTCTGTCTTGAGGTATGTGCTTTTGATAATTGCATTAAAAGACTTCTTTAGTGGTTCCCAACTGGTTGTGTCTCACCGCCAAGGTTTACACAGAATATCAACTGCACCAACAGCACCAGAGTTGTTTACTGAACAAGCTTAAACAAAAATTGTCCTTAATCAAAAGATTTAATTGGTTACTAAATGTTTTAAGTGTCACTGTTTGATCAGAACAGACCCACCCATCCATTCTGAGTCACAACCCACCAGTTGAAAACCACTAACTTTGCGGCACTCAGCGCAAAGACTAACATGGAACAATGTCACTATCACTTATTTTCTGTCAGAAAAATGGAAGATGTCACAGGTATGCCCAGTGTACCATGACAGGACCCCTGGAGAGGAACTGCACTTGTAGGCCTGGCTTTATTGGAGATGGAGAAACTTGCAAAGGCACCCTGCAAAGAGTGAGAACTACAGCAAAATATAAACAGGCACACAAATGAACCAGTACCTTAACAGTAACTAATTTTTCATTCTAGGAGATTCGAAACCGAAATTTAGGAGAATTTTACCATGGACTGGTGGTATGCTTAATCTTAATCATTTTACCACAGTGATGCTTTTAGCCTGAAATTCTGAGACTTTGATCTGACTGAACTTACAGAGAAATAATATTCCTGAACTCGGAAGTCGTGGCCCCTTCACAGTCTTTGTACCCAATGCAGACGCTTACAACAAACCAGAGGTAAGACTTGAATGTGGTCAGATTAAGCAAAAATTGTGACTTAAATCATACTTGCCTTATAACACCAACAGTAGTACTTCAGTCGTATTGAAGACTTGCGTTGCTACACTATTAAAAGTGTTGTGTTGGAAACATTACTTCCTATCATATCTACGTGTCTAGATAAGGACAACACATTTTGTATTACTTTTAACAGTGCATTTAGACATTTAGTATTTGAAAGAATGCCAGAAATTTGAAATAGGAAAAAAAAAAACTCATCTGTTACTTATTACTACTACAATAATATTCAAATTAATTAACCGTGCATGAGGGAGCTTCTTGCTTAGGTTCCAGTCATCAACAACTACCACAAGTGTTTTGCAGGTGTCGTCCACTCAAATCTGCAAGAATGGGGGGGGGAGGTATACATACCAAATAACATTAGCTAGAAAGCCAAGAATAGCCCATGTGTTATCTATCATGTCAACTTTTAAGTGCATTTTACACAATACTTGGCAACCTTGAGTTCTCAGTTGTCTCAGAGAGACAGAAGGTGGCACAGGTTAAAGCTAAACCAAAATTAGATAAGTCAGTAACTGTCAGACACTTTTGATGTTAAAAGGGACAACTTCAAATATTCTGTACTATATAAGATATGGCATTAAACTTTAGTAAAGTATGTAACTCAAATGGATTGACTTGCTATTCATCTTGCCACATGGCCTAGTAGACTGACTATGTAGAGTAAGGTTAGAGGTATAGTTAGGTTAGATGACTCAACCTCATGTCATTCTAAACCTGTATGACTTCCTTCTGCAGAACACAAATGATACTTGTTAGAAACAAAGCAACATTGGAGCCTTTTGAATTCCATTGTATGGAGAAGAGCTGAGCTCTCAGTATTTTGTGACACATAGAAGACAGAATATCATACTTTTGGAACCATGTGTCCCTGAGCCAATTTGGCAAAGGCCTATCTTGTTAGAAACACTTATGCTATGAAGGCCAAAACTTACCATTAACAAATGTAGGATATCACAAAGCAAGCTGATAGAGATATGGGAAAATGACCTCCTGCAAAACAATAGGAAAAGTATTTAAACTTGAATGAAGCATTCACCATTTAAAAAAAAAAAAAAAACTACTCACCCCCAAGTCATACCCCATAGACCATGAGCAACAAAACTGCTAACTATACAGCAACTGACTAAACTGGCCAACTGCCTAAAGCTGGCTATTTAAATGTTAGTGGTATAGGCAGCATGCAAGCTCATTGGTTGACAGATTACAAGTAGAGGACCTATAGCTTTTACCATGACTTGCTTTCAGATTATCAATCAAGTACCTTGTGCCATGTGACTGAATTCATCATGAAATAAACACAAAACCTCTAAAGAATATGTCCTAATGAGATTGTCACTGGGACCAACTCAAGAATAGAAAAAGAGAATTACAAAACTTTAAGATGCATTATGGTAATGAGTATTTAGTAAGAAAATATGGTTAATTGTCATGAATCAGAATATAAGCTAAAATATGACCTGGACATTTTTTCAACAGGTGATTCACCCATTGATCTACATGTTATCTCTTGCTATTCTGATTATCATGAATATTAAGAGAAAATTGTGATGTGATAGCAGGTTTGTTTTTGTCACTGCTTTGTTTAGTTTAAGGACACTGTAAAGCGGACTCGTTCGGAAAACGCCAAAATCCTGAGGTACCACATAGTGGCCTGCCGTGCCCTTCTCCCAGAAGACCTCATGCAGCCTCGTAACCTGACCACACTTACCGGTGACATCCTCACCATCACATACTCAGAGGTATAGTGTGCCTGATGCATAGATAATTCAGATATTGATGACTGCATGAGATACATGTTATGCATATTGACACGCTCATTATATTATTGTTTCCAGGACACTATATACATCAATAACAAAGCCAAAGTGATGTTCAGTGATCTGGAAAGCAGCAACGGGATTTTCCATGAGATTGACACTGTTCTAGTGCCCCCTGGTTTTCGGATTCAGAAAGACAGAGAACAAGACAGCACACCAGTATGTGCATTATTACTCTGACAACATTCTTTATTTATTTTATAATGACAAGAGTAAAAATCATGAAATTATGAAATTACACTGTCAGATTTTGTATTTTATTTGTCATTTTTCTTTTTTTCTGAAAGCGTAACCTCTCAGATGTGGTCAGTCTCCATGGCTTCAAGACATTCTACAAGCTTCTGGAGGTAAAATAAGCTAAACAATTTTATTTCTTTTTAATAAATTCTTCACAAAAACATGTATAGGGTTCAGATTTTTTGTGTTATTTTTAGAAAAACCCTCTACTTTCTATTGAAATCCAAGTCTTATATTACCTTGTTTGTTTAAAGGACACAGATACGTTGAAGTTGGTGATGGATCCAGTTCATCAGCCTGTCACCCTGTTTCTGCCCACGGATGCTGCAATGAGTGCCCTGGCCCAAGAACAGAAAGACTTCCTGTATGCAATGCATAACCGCGATCAGCTAGCTGAGTATCTCAGATACCACATCGTGCGTGACACCAAGGTTGGTCTCTATTCAATGTGTTGAATTTGTTGAATTGTTTTAATGATCAAGATGAATATAGCATGACAGGAGATTCAGTGTTGACCCCCCAATGCGTCATTCAAATGTCTACTAGCTCCTGCCCTCAGAGCTCATCCATGCCAGCTCTTTAAAGACTCAGCAGGGCTCAGATCTGTCAGTGGCCTGCATGGGGGAAGAGCATATAGTGAGTACTTTTGGAG